>SJYV01038633.1:1205662-1290480 GCA_006410875.1 Neotragus pygmaeus | reverse complement strand
CCCACACACACACACCTCCCCGCACACACCTGGCAAAATAACTACAGCCTTCAGTACCATCTAGTGACCACTTCTGTGAACTACAGAGAGAGCCACACAAGGATGGCAAAGCATCTGGGATACCTTGATTATTTTTTATCTGACAGGTTTCTATTGATTTAGGGCAATGATGTACCACAGAAGTTAGGCATTCAGGTTTTTTTAACTTTTCATCTAGTGCCCATGAGATCAGTAGTGATTTTCTCATTCACAGATCAGTGAATTTGCAGCGAAGAAAAACTTCAGGTTGGTTTCACTTCCCATCACTCTCCGGGCTGGTCGTCTCCCTCATGCACACTGTCCTGGTTTCCCCAAAGTCAAGGCCGCTCCTGCTTCAGAACACTTGCTCCTGCTGTTCCCTCTGCCTGGAATGCTCTCTCCTTGAGGACCAAATGACTTATGGCCACCTTCAACTAGGCCAGACCTCAACTGCCTGCTCAGGAAACCTACCTCTTACACCTATCTCAAATTCACTGCCCCTTGACTGTCTGGCCTTTTACTCTTCTCTGATTTCCTTTCTTAGCAACTGTTACTATCACAGACGTCTATTAGCTTACCATGTACCTCACCCCCACCAGAACATGAGCTCCATGAGAACTGAGCCTACGTTTGTTTTAATTCACTGCTAAATTGCCAGGCCAAGGACACTGTGTGACACACAGCAGCAGTTCAGCAAATACTTACTGCATGAATAAACACACTGTAGTCAACATTAAAATGATGTAAACACATACTTTCTTTCCATTTCTGAAATCTCACTTCTTATCTGAATAAACACATGTATTTAATAAAGCAAGACAAACTATAAATGGACAGATTTTTCTAAAACAAATCTGAGAGGGTTTTTTGTTTGGTTTTATTTTTTTTTCTTCTCTCTCTCTCAGGTTGAGCAACAGAAACCAAAACACAGTTGAAAATTTAGAACTGTATTTTTTCACCTTCAAAATGTAGTAATAATAAATAATGAAAGGTCAGGAAAGGAATCAGAACATTTTATTTATACCTTCTTCAAGAAAATGAGGCTCTATTGGCCACATGACCGAGAGGACCACGTTTAAATTTAAGGGAGCCTTTACCTTTGGTATGCATTTGCTGCTTCCTTCTTCAGCTGTAGATGTTCATTTAAGTAACCCAACATTGTGAAAGCTGGAGCATAATTCTGAATTCTCTCTGGAAATCCAAAAACATCTTTTCTCAATATGTACGTAATGCTTGTATTTGTAAAAATATTACTTTTGTTTTCAAGTTTTTCGATACTTTAAACAGTAGATTATTTCCTGAGGTCACATGCATTGCTAAGAATAGAAGCTGAGTTCATCTTGACTATAGAATACCAGTAATCATTCTATAACTCTTCTAAACTACTGAATAATATCTGTAGTTGTACATGGCTTCTATTCACGTTTCAAAGTTTAAATACATTTTTATTCCTAAAGGTATAACAATTTAAAATCAGAGGTTTGTTAAAACCAGCCATCTAGATTATAAGGAAACTCAGTTCTCTGGCTAATCCCGCAAACCTCCCTTGATTGGATTTAGCAACAGTTTATCTTGGTGGTTCTGTTCCAGTTTCTATGCACTTAAAAAAAAAAAAAAAATCAGTGTTGTGCACTAGAAAGAGAAGATGATTTGGGCACTTTCAATGCAGAATTCTGAAATTCTAATGTCAAAAAACTATACAGGAAGTGTACAAAGGAAAAAGAAATACGCCTGAATTATGAACTACTTAACTTGTGCTGGGAAGCAAGCCGTCAAATCTCGTATTGAACTGTTTAACAAAGCGGAGCACAATCCCATCTTATGATAGTTAGGTTCACAGTATAAGATGAAAATCACACAAAGTGATTCTTGAAAATTTTTTAAGTCCTCTCACAAGAAGGTAACCAAGCTGAGTCAAAGTGAATGAGGAAATTCAGGCCCTTCATCCACACTGACGCTGAAGCCAACAGTCAGCAACAAATGATAACTCCATTTTTCTTATCCCCGCTTTCTCACCTTTCTGCTTCTAAATTAATATATTTTTTGGCCAAGTACATATAGTTGAATTTGCTAAATGAGTATATGACATAGCTCCCTCAGAGACAAAAACCTAGCTATGTACAACTGTCAGAAAAAGTTCACTGTTCTAGGCATCTGAATTTTGCAGAAAGCTAAATGTTTCAGTTCAGTTCAGTCGCTCAGTCGTGTCCGACTTTTTGTGACCCTATGGACTGCAGCACGCCAGGCCTCCCTGTCCATCACTAACTCTCAGAGTTTACTCAAACTCATGTCCACTGAGTCGGTGACGCCATCCAACCATCTCACCCTCTGTCACCCCCTTCTCCCGCCTTCAATCTTTCCCAGCATCAGGGTCTTTTCAAATGAGTCAGTTCTTTGCATCAGGTGGCCAAAGTTTTGGAGTTTCAGCTTCAGCATCAGTTTACCTCTATGTAAAATCCTTCACAAATGTTTCCCATTCTGTAAAGAAACCTATCAGTAAAATCTCTGATCCTACATTTTCTCAGTAAGGCTCTAGGAGGTATTCATTCAAGTCACTCATTTGGGGACACTGCATAACACGTTACTGTCTCAAAGTGCTGACGTTTACAAATGAACCGTCTTCTCCTCAAATGCCCCAGGCTCAGTGCAGGCAGAGTATTACCAGACTGCAGATTACAATGATGCTGCATTTCTTTTCTGGTTTTCAGTTTACCTGACTTCTTCATACTTGTGCACGGGGAGAAAAGGGCAAATTCATGTCTTAAGAACTAATATTTAATTTGGAATTAACTTTAAATTCTTTAAATTATCTCAACAATTATTCATTTATCTTGCTATATATAACAGGTGCCGTACCCACGTATTTACTCAAGACCACTTGTGCTGCTGGAATTGCATTCATCTGGAGGATGTTATACCGGTACAGCTCTGTGTCTCTATTGCTCTTATCTTGCAATGTTGTACAGACCCAATACGCATAACCTATTGCTCCCTCAGTCTGTAAAAAAAAGCCAAAGTTAACAAGCAGACACAGAGTAATAAATCTGCCAAGAAAAATTAAGAAACAAAACAACATACTTCAATACAGTAAATATCGGATCTTCGTCTTCTAAGTCAGCTTTAAATAAAAGGTCTTTTATTATTAAAGTGCCTTTAAATAAAAGGTCACTATGATACAACACAACTAAGAATATATTTAAATCATTTGCCTCAAACCTAAGTAGAGGAAATAAGTGGGATAAATAAAGAGGAGAAAACAGAGTCCCTCCTGATGGTTTGGTATGATTCTCAGCATCATTCCCATAGGTCAAACAAATAATGACCAATCAAAAGATTTCTAAACGCTTTCATAAATAATCTAAAAATGTCAACTAAGTCTAGTGTTTATCTTAGTTTTTCTTTTTTTGAGTCTGTTTCTATTCTGCATGACTACTGCATCTATTAGATCCCAAAGTCATTTCTTCATCAGCTCTTGAAGTTCTTTAATGAGAGTTTATCTATTTTTCAAGAAATAAGAAAGAGTAGAGACAACTGCTATCATCAGCATGTGACATCACCATGTATTCGTTTTCACAAGGATAGTTAAAAGTTTATTCATTAATGAATCTTGAAGAACACTCAAATTCTTACATGCATACTGAGTTCTGTAGTGTGCCTGAAGAGATCCATGGTGTCATAACTTCCAACTATCTCTGCAATTAGAGCCTATAAATGAAAAAGGAGGGTTTTAATATGTTCAAAAGGAATACTACTACTACTAATAATAATAAATGAGTTTTTGGAGGAACCAAAGGTTTTTCTAACTGTGCTTAAAAGCAAAGTTAATTTCTTCTTCAATCTTGACTACCATATTCCATGGCTCAGAGGACCAGAATGACCTGTTAAATGAGCCTTTAGGCTGATAGACACTTGAAGAACTCCACTGCAATCAGGCAGTGGTGGAATAATCCACACGAAATTCTCAGAATCCTGATAAAGCTATGCTACCTTCTCCCTTTACTACCCAGCGTGCCCCCGCACTGGCCCATCTGTTCATACAGGTACTTGGTTCATCACAGGGTCACCTCAGGTCAACTGGAAAGCTTTCTAAAAAGGAGATCTCACTCCTAGAAATCTAGCTTCCATAGATCTGGGTAGAGTCTCAACATATTTATTTTTAAAACTGCCTCAGGATTTCAAATAGTTAGACTTTGCTATAGTTAAAATTAATTTCAAGCTCATCTATCTTTTACAAGAAAGCAGGGTTTTTTTAATTATCATGCACTACTAATCAAGAAATTAATATTAAGCTTCACTCTATCATTATGATTTTAATTAAATCTACTAGTTACCTCCTGAAACAAATTATTTGTAAGGCCAAAAATAATTTAAAGATTAAAAAAAAAATACTTAAGTGACTCTGAGGAACACCTAAGATCCACTGACCTCCATCAGTGCCACTCGGAGTGAAGTCCCTGGACCAGCAGCATTGTCCTCACTTGGGAGTACTTAGAAATGAAAATTCTCAGGCTCCCAGGGCCCAAAACCTTGCACAGAGATTACTGTGGTAATGCCACTGTTCTCAAATGCTACCAAAGCTAATGGGAACAGGAGTTTGCCTTTTCTAACTCTGGGAGCTTCACCCATTCAATTAACTAAAATCAGACCCAAAAGCCAAAGTACAATAGAAGATACCTAATCACTATGTATCACTGATATGAATGAATGCAAAATTAAAGATATATATGTATTAAAGTACTCAGAATGTTTACCACACATGCTTTTCCTTGGATTTTGAGTTTAAGTAAAATGAGGCACAATAAAGGATAGAAATGGTATGGACCTAATAGAAGCAGACAAAATGTGGTCCACTGGAGAAGGGAATGGCAAACTCTTTCAGTATTCTTGCCTTGAGAACCCCATGAACAGTATGAAAAGACAAAATGATAGGACACTGAAAGATGAACTCCCCAGGTCAGTAGCTGCCCAATATACTACTGGAGATCAGTGGAGAAATAAGTCCAGAAAGAATAAAGGGATGGAGCCAAAGCAAAAACAACACCCAGTTGTGGGTGACAAAAGCAAAGTCTGATGCTATAAAGAGCAATATTGCATAGGAACCTGGAATGTCAGGTCCATGAATCAAGGCAAATTGGAAGTGGTCAAACAGGAGACGGCAAGAGTGAACATCAACATTCTAGGAATCAGTGAACTAAAATGGACTGGAATGGGTGAATTCAACTCAGATGACCATTATATCTACTACTGCGGGCAGGAATCCCTTAGAAGAAATGGAGTACCCATTATGGTCAACAAAAGAGTCCAAATTGCGGTACTTGGATACAATCTCAAAATGACAGAATGATCTCTGTTTGTTTCCAAGGCAAATCATTCAATATCATGATAATTCAAGTCTATGCCCCAACCAGTAATGCTGAAGAAGCTGGAGTTGAAGAGTTCTCTGAATATCTACAAGAACTAACACCCAAAAAAGATGTCCTTTTCATTCTAGAGGACTGGAATGCAAAAGCAGGAAATCAAGAAACACGTGGAGGAACAGGCAAATTTGGCCATGGAGTAGAGAATGAACCAGGGCAAAGGCTAATAGATTTGCCAAGAGAATGCACTGGTCAGAGCAAACACCCTCTTTCAACAACACAAGAGAAGACTCTATACATGGACATCACCAGATGGTCAACACCGAAATCAGATTGATCATATCCTTTGCAGCCAAAGATGGAGAAGCTCTATACAGTCAACAAAAACAAGACCGGGAGCTGACTGTGGCTCAGATCATGAACTCCTTATTGCCAAATTCAGGCTTAAATTGAAGAAGGTAGGGAAAACCACTAGTCCACTCAGGTATGACCTAAATCAAATCCCTTACGATTATACAGTGGAAGTGAGAAATAGACTTGAGGGACTAGACCTGATAGACAGAGTGCCTGATGAACTATGGATGGAGGTTCATACATTGTACAGGAGACAGGGATCAAGACCATCCCCATGGACAAGAAATGCAAAAAAGCAAAATGGCTGTCTAGAGAGGCCTTACAAATAGCTGTGAAAAGAAGAGAAGCGAAAAGCAAAGGAGAAAAGGAAAGATATACGCATCTGAATGCAGAGTCCCAAGGAACTGTCTCTTATACACATCTTTGAACAGGGCCTCATAAGGGGATAGGATTTTTTTTTTTTTTGGAGTATAATTGCTTCACAGTGTTATGTTAGTTTCTACTGTACAATGAAGTGAATCAGCTATACATATACATACATCCCCTCCCTCTTGTACTTCCTTCCCCACTCTGTCCCACTAGATCATCACAGAGCACCAAGCTGAGCTCCCCATACTATATAGCAGGTTATATATATATTTTTTTGCATGGTAGTATACATACGCTAACCCCAATCTCCCAGTTCATCCCACCCTTCTCTTCCCCTCCTGTGTCCACATGTCCCTCCTCTACATCTACGTCTATTCCTGCCCTGCAAATAGGTTCATCTGTACCATATTTTTAATGATAGTTCTTTCTTTCTTTTTACTGTTTTAAATTGTTTAAAGTTTGTTTTCAACTGGAGGATAATTGCTTTACAGGGTTGTGTTGGTTTCTGCCATACATCAGCATGAGTCAGCCATAGGTATACATATGTCCCCTCCCTCTTGAACCTCATTCCCATCTTCTGCCACATCCCGCCCCTCTAGGTGGTCATAGAGTACCAGTTTGTTCTCCCTGTGTCATTCAGCAAATTCCTACTGGCTATCTATTTTCCATATGGTAATTTATGTTTTGATGCTGCTCTCTGTATTTATCCCACCCTCTTCTTTCCCTGTTGTGTCCACGAGTCTGTTCTCTGTGTCTGCTACTCTTTGTCTAAGAGCTTCCCTGCCAATAGGCTCATCAGTACCATTTTTCTAGATTCCACATATGTGTGTTAATATATGATATTTGTTTTTCTCTTTCTGACTCACTTCAGTTTGTAAAACAGGCTCTTGGTTCATCCACCTCATTAGACTCCAGTTAGACTCAGATTTGTTCCTTTTTATGAGTAAGTAATGGATGTGAGAGTTGGACTGTGAAGAAGGCTGAGCACCAAAGAATTGATGCTTTTGAACTGTGGTGTTGGAGAAGACTCTTGAGAGTCCCTTGGACTGCAAAGAGATCCAACCAGTCCATTCTGAAGGAGATCAACCTTGGGATTTCTTTGGAAGGANTGGACTGTGAAGAAGGCTGAGCACCAAAGAATTGATGCTTTTGAACTGTGGTGTTGGAGAAGACTCTTGAGAGTCCCTTGGACTGCAAAGAGATCCAACCAGTCCATTCTGAAGGAGATCAACCTTGGGATTTCTTTGGAAGGAATGATGCTGAAGCTGAAACTCCAGTACTTTGACCACCTCATGCAAAGAGTTGACTCACTGAAAAAGACTCTGATGCTGGGAGGGATTGGGGGCAGGAGGAGAAGGGGACGACAGAGGATGAGATGGCTGGATGGCATCACGGACTCGATGGACATGAGTCTGAGTGGACTCCGAGAGATGGTGATGAACAGGGAGGCCTGGCGTGCTGCAGTTCATGGGGTCACAAAGAGTCGGACATGACTGAGCAACTGAACTGAACTGAACTGAATAGTCCTTTCTATGTATATACCACATCTTCTTTCTCCGTTCATCTGTTGATGGACATTTAGGTTGCTTCCATGACCTATTGTAAATAGTGCTGCAGTGAACATTAGGGTACATGTGTCTTTTTGAATTATGGTTGGTTTTCTCAGGGAATATAACCTGTAGTGAGATTCCTGGGTCATATGGTAGTTCTATTTTTAGTTTTTGAAGGAAACTCCATACTGTTCTCCATAGTGACTATATGAGTTTACATTCCTACCAACAGTACAAGAGGGTTCCCTTTTCACCACACTCTTTCCAGCATTTATTGTTTGTAGATTTTCTTGATGGCAGCCATTCTGACAGGTGTGAGGTGATACTTCATTGTAGTTTTGATTTGCATTTCAGGAGATTGGGTTTATATAAGTAGAGGGAGAAAGAAATTGTCCAGGAAGTTGAAGGGAGTTTGAGAGGGCAAAATACTAGATTTGTTCAGCACAAGCATGAAAACTCAATTGGGAGTCTTGTATTAATAGATAAGACTGTAAGGTAAATTAGAAAAATAAAAATAGAAGACCTAAATCCGTCTGGGATCCCTATCCAGATGAGTGCTTGTGGCCAACCTCGGCACAGGGATGGTGCTGAATGTTTTGTTTTTTTAATATTTAAATATTTTATTTTTAACATTTAATTTTGATTTTTAAATATTTTAACATTTTTAAATGTTCTTCACCAGTTTGTAAGCTATCTTTGTAAAACCCATCCCATTAACTAATACGTTTGTATAATGCCACATGCTATTCCGCATTCTTGGAATGTCATAAGGTGTACTAGTAAAGTTCCTAAAGTCCTACAGGAAATAAACTTTAGAATTTTGTTTAGCCAAATGTTCCCCAATCATGTGACCTCTGAAATCTTTTAGTATCCAGCAGATATTTATTCCTCAGAACGCCCTTGAAAATGATGTTTCTATGATAGAAAGCCTTCAAATTTTGAAAGGAGCATTGCCGTCATTAGAAAATATGTTTTTATTTGTACATTTTAAGCCTAAAAGAAATGCAGCTATATAAATCCCTGACTCCTTGTGCTGCTTTTAGAGGATTTCTCTCCTGTGTTATCTCTAAGTGCTATTTACATTGTGTGTTATCTTAAAATTACCAAGTCCATTTGAATGAAGGCAGGATAAAAACAGATAAATTTAAATGCCCAGCTCATTGATTTTCAGGTGTTATCAATCACTGGTCACTTGTCTTGGTTTTCAGGACAAAATCCAGAAATTGAATTGAATAGAGATGTGGTTCTCTAGGTGTGACTAAAAGGTCTTTTAGGTCTTCATAGAACTGTTCAACTTCAGCTTCTTCAGTGTTACTGGTTGGGGCATAGNAACAGACTGGTTCCAGATAGGAAAAGGAGTACATCAAGGCTGTATATTGTCACCCTGCTTATTTAACTTATATGCAGAGTACATCATGAGAAATGCTGGTCTGGAAGAAGCACAGGCTGGAATCAAGATTGCCAGGAGAAATATCAATAACCTCAGATATGCAGATGACACCACTCTTATGGCAGAAAGTGAAGAAGAACTAAAAAGCCTCTTGATGAAAGTGAAAGAGGAGGGTGAAAAAGTTGGCTTAAAGCTCAACATTCAGAAAACGAAGATCATGGCATCTGGTCCCATCACTTCATGGCAAATAGATGGGGAAACAGTGGAAACAGTGGCTGACTCTTTTGGGGGGCTCCAAATTCACTGTAGATGGTGAATGCAGCCATGAAATTAAAAGATGCTTACTCCTTGGAAGGAAAGTTATGACCAACCTAGGCAGTATATTAAAAAGCAGAGACATTACTTTCCCACAAAGATCCGACTAGCCAAGGCTATGGTTTTTCCAGTAGTCATGTATGGATGTGAGAGTTGGACTAACAAGAAAGCTGAGCGCCAAAGAATTGATACTTTTGAACTGTGGTGGTGGAGAAGACTCTTGAGAGTCCCTTGGACTACAAGGAGATCCAACCAGTCCATCCTAAAGGAGATCAGTCAGTCCTGAATATTCACTGGAAGACTGATGCTGAAGCTGGAACTCCCAACACTTTGGTCACCTGATGTGAAGAGCTGACTCATTTGAAAAGACCCTGATGCTGGGAAAGACTGAAGGCGGGAGGAAAAGGGGACAACAGAAGATGAGATGGTTGGATGGTATCACTGACTCAATGGGGAGGAGTTTGAGTAAACTCCGGGATTTGGTGATGGACAGGGAGGCCTGGTGTGCTGCGGTCCATGGGGTCACAAATAGTCAGACATAACTGAACGATTGAACTGTACCGAACTGAATCACTGATTATTAATTTTCTACTATGGGTGATGCTCCCACTATTTTCTAAACTGAAAGACACAAAACCCAGGAGGCCACTCAGACCAACCCCCTTCTCCAGGTGTGAAAAGTGAAATCTAGCAGTTGGTAAGTTAAAACAATTAGTCAATGACAGACTCAGACTAGTAACTTGATTCCTATTTGGCAGTACAAAAATCTAAACTTTTGGGGTCCATGGGGTCACAAAGAGTCGGACACGACTGAGCAACTGAACTGAACTGATACCACTTTCTGTTAATAGGTTATTTGTATTACAGGTTATTAATAACTATATGTTATGTATCTTACTTGTCCAATCCAGCACATTAAATAAGATGGATCAAGGGATTGAGCCATTTTGAAAGCTTCATGAGCTTGCTAGGAAAAAAAGACAAAAAAATAGTTTATAAGTCTAATATTAAATCGCTATTAAAAAAGCATAAGAGAATAAGAAAAATCAGACTTGTAAACATAAATAGAAATGAAACAGTGAACTAAAACTTCACTGTTTAAGCACAATTTGCATGTGCATGTGCATGTGCAGCAACACTTAAAACAATGTCTTAAATACCTAGTCCTAAAAAGAGTTCTGGAGGCTTCCCAGGTGGCTCAGTGGTAAAGAATCTGGATGCCAATGCAAGAGATATGGGTTTGATCCCTGGGTCAGGAAGATCCCCTGGAGGAGGAAATGGCAACCCACTCCAGTATTCTTATCTGGAGAATTACACGGACAGAGGAGTCTGGCACTCTGCACTCCATGGGGTTGTAAAGACTTGGACACAATTCAGCGACGGAGCATGTGCAAAAGAGTTCTGGACACAATGGATTTCTCTACAGGCTTGGGAATTCTGGTCCTCAATGAAAGAGCACCACAGGTGTCTGCCTCTTGGTCTGCAATATTTTCAGTCAATCACCTAGCTATTTGCTAATCCACAGGTTTAATGGAGGGCCTCCCAGGCGGCTTAGACGGTAAAACATCTACCTGCAGTGCAGGAGACCTGGATTCAATCCCTGGGTTGGGAAGATCCCCTGAAGAAGGAAATGGCAACCCACTGCAGTATTCTTGGTTGGAGAATCCCATGGACAAAGGAGCCTGGAGGGCTACAGTCCACGGGTCACAAAGACTCTGACACAACTGAGCAACCACCACAACACAGGTTTAATGGAAATACTTAGAAAAGACTGTATCTACACCCCTTGCCTTAACTGGGAACATGAAACTATTAATAACAACCAGTAAGGTCTGAGAATTGCTGGTGGGTGAAAAGGAATGGCCAACATAAATCTGCCCTAAGCATTTAGGAAACTTTCAAGACACCCCACTTAGACACTTTAAATCACGTTTTTTTTCTTTTTTCTGCTATGGAGAATAGCTTATTACATGTTGCTTTACACTGTTTTCTCAATAATCTCTGCATGGCTGATATTGTCTTTTCTTCCTTACAAGAACGTAGGTTCACGGGCAACACTACCATAAAACCACAGCCATAGCTTATTAACTGAGAGCTGGCTTTGCTTAAATTTTTAAAAAATATTTTCACATATTTTAAGATCCAATTTAGTATTTTTCTTCACTTTATTTTCAGTCTTCCAAAGCAGTCTTTGCAGAGACTTCATGTATCCCTGAGAATATCACTGAGCTATTTTTAAAGGATGATATTCAATATACTGGCTGAAACACAAAACAGTATAGACTGCTATTATCTACAGATCCATGGAAATTTCTGAAAGTGAACGTTGCTCAGTCTTGTCCCACTCTTTGCGACCCCTGGACTGTAGAGCCCATGGAATTCTCCAGGCCAGAACACTGGAGTGCGTAGCCTTTCCACTGGAGTGCGTAGCCTTTCCCTTCTCCAGGGGATCTCCTCAATGTGGGGATCAAACCCAGGCCTCCCACATTGCAGGCAGATTCTTTACCAGTTGAGCCACCAAGGAAGCCCAAGAACGCTGGACTGAATCCCTTCTCAAGCGGATCTTCCTGACCCAGGAATCAAACCCAGGCCTCCTGCATTGCAGGTGGATTCTTTACCAACCGAGCCACCAGAGGAGCAAACAAGACCCACAGACAGGCTCCCCGGTGCTGTAGCTCCGCTTCTCTGACATACAGTCGTGCGAGCATGGCAAAGCTCACCGCACATATAAAGGGACTAATATCTGTTAAAAGCGAATCTAAATCACCAAAGCAAGAGTTAAATTTAAGTTTCTAAAGAGTACTAATCATTGCTCTTACTTCATCAACCCACCCCTAAGACATGTGTGAAAGATGAAAAGAAAAACACTCAAATAATTCATAATAAAATTGCTTAATCTCTAAATGAAAATACAATGTAATTATAAAACCAGAAATTTCTCAGGACATGGAAAGGAAAACAAATCTTACACATTCAATGTTCACTATAGTAAAGTAAATGCTATCCAACATCTAGCATATCAGCGAGAACGCTAGACAGATTAACAACGTGCAAAGTATTTCTCCACAAAAAGCTTAGTTATTATGAAGAGAGCATACATAGAAAACATTCTTTACTTAGAAAACAACAAAGCAGACAATATAGGATTTACCTCAGTTTTTTCATTTGCAAGGTATAACACTCCCAAGTTGGTCCATGCAACAGCATTCTGAAAAACAAATAACATTAGGTCCCTTGTCTACACGGCGGTCTCAGAAAATTACTAACAGTACATTTCGATGTTCTTTTTCGTAGAGAGAGACACAGAACACTCACAATTTGTTCTGACTGGATTGATTTGATGAAACAGTGCTGAGCAAGGGCATAATTTCCAATACCTGAAAAATACAGACTTTGATAAAACTGAACTTTATTGTCTAAAACAATCTAAAAATATTTAAGGGTTAACTCAATTCTTACCACTATAACAGGAAACTACACCAAGAGCATTCCAGTATAAGTGATTATTACTGTCAAGTCTCACAGCTTTTTTCAGACACTGAAAAGTAATATTAGATACATTTTTATTTCTCGGAATATCAGCATTTATATACAGATACTGTGAGTTTATGTGAAAACACTATTTACTTTATTAAAAGCATCTTTCAGAAAAGACCTTAGTTTTTTTTAAGTTTATAAAAAATTTCTCAAAATCATACATGCATAGATTTCTCCAACAACTCTTGAAGGTCATCTGTGTTGCTGCCTGTGTCTGCTAGATGTTGTGCTTGGCGATAATAATTAATTCCAAGGTCACACCACGTATTAGATGTAGACATCAGTTTTAATGCACGACCATAACATCTATGGAAATATAAAAGTGAATGTTATGTTTTGTTATGACGTTCTAATTTGAATGTCATCAAATTACCATCTTTGTAAATTACCTTCCTCCAAGATGGAGGAGCTCATTTTTCTTTAATACTTGTTTTCCTTCTTTTTGACCTAGAAGGACTCCTAAGACACTGACATTCACTTTAGATGGTGAGACAGCAGACAGACTGGTACAAGCGTCCCCAACTAGCTTCCAAAGGCAAGACACATCAGCTCGATGCTGCAGAGCCCTAAAAAAAGAAACTGTGATGCTTAAAAATTATTTCCAAAAAATATGGCATTTATCTCCCTCACTACTACATACAATTAAAACAGGAAAGTGTACATATATACAGTCTTTAGTTCCTTAAATGTAGGAAATGCTTTACTGAATTTACTAACATCTTATATCTTATTACCTCCTTTTTAAGAAGAAAGGAAAAGGGGAAGGAGAAGGAATTGTTTTAAGTGACAGAAACTGTGCAAATATTTCTTTGGTACTTGTTATCATTTTTCTTAGAAGCAGCAGAAATCCTATAATTAAATCAATAAATTATCCAGGACCATTAAAATTTACCTTTAAAACTGGATCTTTTAAATTTGCTTTTTGTGTTTGTCTATTTAAACAAAAACCAAACCATTAAAGTCAGTAAATCTCTCTTAGTTGATTAGCATAAACTTTAGGTTTTGGTTGATTACCCTCAAATTTAAAAAAAAGAACTAGCGAATGTATAACATAGCAAATATATTTGGTGATCCAAAGGAGTTTTACTTTCTGAGTTCAAGGATACCAAAAATCTAAATATGAAAGTGTGAAAAATCCCTATTTATTGAAGGAAGTAAGACTCAGTGGACAAGCTCAAAAAATAAATAAAAATATTAACTATGGTGGCAAAGGGCACTTGTTTTTAGAATGAGAAAATCTGAGCTATTCATTCTTTTCACTTTTCTCAAAATCTTATAAATAAAACACAGCAATTGCACAATTAAGCCAAGTCTTGGTAATCAGCCATCACAAACAGCTATGTTACTGGCAGATGGACAAGCAGATGGAACATTGTTCATAGCCTTTTCTACTCATGGAGTCCAGCCAAAAATCATTTTCCAATGTCTTTCTGAGAAACAAGATAAATTATTGAAGTCATCACTAAAAGTCCAATGTGAGGATCAGGAGGAAGGGCAATACTATTTGTAGCTCCTTTGCCTAAGTATCTTAGCACAGTTTCCAAAATTGACAGCATGAAAGGTGAAAACAGAGAGGAAAAAAAGAAGAGAATCACTGGCAGTTTTAACAACCCAAACTCTTATCTCCTTTTAAGTTCAGTAAAAAATAAAATATCTGTAAAGTAAAATAACTTCTATTGCCCTTACACAAGAACTGAAATCATGTGAACATTCAAGTATAGAAGTAAATACAAACTTGGGGCTATCACTTTAAAAGTTCTATATAACTGCTTGTAATTAGTTGTGAGTGCTACATGGTATCCAGAACAAAATTCTCCACTCAGAAAAGTAATATTTGGAGCTGAAGCATCATCAATCAAAGGCTCACATTTACCCTTAAATGTTAGTTCAAACAAATTACACCCTCTTCACAATACCGTTCTCTATGGAAACAGTTTTACGTGTTATGAAAGACTTGAAAAGTACACAAATCAGAGGGAGAAAAAAGAATGAAGCTTTCACTTCAAATTAGGTTCATATTCAAAGCAAATCAATTCAAGAGCAAGGAAATCAATCAGACACAGAGGAGAAGGCAGGTAGGAAAAGAAAGGAAGTGAAGCACAATAAAGATGTTTAAGAACAAAAAAATTAATTCTGCATCTAACTTGTGTACCTTTTATAGCCATCTATCACAAATAACATTCCACTTAAATAATGAATATATTTCCATAAAATAACCAGAGTTGCTGAAACGTTTCTGTCTTCTTTCTTGTTATTAGATACCACTTTTTTTCCTACACAAATTCTCTCCAGGAACAATTAGACTGCTACTTCACTTTTAGTCCTACCCATAAGTCTAATACAGGCTCTAACTACTGACTGTAAAGCCAAGTGTACACCTAAAGTGCCATTTACCAACCAGTTCCAAGTAGATACTTGTACCTCTAGGTCTCCTGAAAGAGAACATGAACACAGTGGTACCCAAGCTGCTGCTCCACTAGCTACTTCTTCCTTCCCACTCCTCTACGTATCCAGCATTCCAGCTGCTAAAAGCAAAAAACTATATCTGTTCCCCAGTGCAAAATCAACACAATAGATATGCTGCAGAATTAATTAATTAGTCTGTCATTCTTTATGTTTGTGATTCTGAATAATGACTGCTATAGCTAATAGGATAAACAGAGAATGATTTTATAATTTGACTTTATTATAATACTAAGAAAATAAACACAATAAATAATAATACTAACCGAGTGAAATATTCCAGTGCTTTCTCTATGTAGTCTACAGCTTTCCCATCAAGATAATCGACTAGAGCTGCTTTTGCCAACAGGAGGTGGCATTCACCCAAACCTAAAATCAGTAAGTTTGTAGTTGTTAAAATATGTAAAAGAAACACTGAAAATGAACATCAAATAAATTTATTGGTGTAATATTACAGGCAAAATTTAATGGTATTTTATAAAAAGTATCTTTAAGCATGGTCTTGCATACATTTATTGAAGAATTCAAATGGCAGGGTTCTTTTGGAGTAAACATGTATCAAAAGATAATATCTATGAAACCTACGAATTCTCATGATTTTCAACAAATTACTTACCTCTTAAAATTTTATCTTTGAAAATGGGGATATTACTTAATAAATACCTAATATGATGCTACCTGCTATCACGTTATTATCATCTGGTGTCATGAAACAAGATTTGATCTCTCTACATTCAAAATATTCATTGGACTTCCCTTGTGGCTCGACTGGTAAAGAATCCACCTGCAATGTGGGAGACTTGGGTTCAATCCCTTGGTTGGGAAGATCCCATGGAGAAGGGAAAGGCTACTCACTCCACTATTCTTGGCCTGGAGAATTCCATGGACTGGACAGTCCATGGGGTTGCAAAGAGTCGGACATGACTAAGTGACTTTCACGTTCATACTATAAAAATTAAAAGAAATAGCAATTTTCTAAATTGCCTAGAAAACATTTAATAAATGTGAATTCTCCTTCTGTTAAGGAATTTTGTAAAATATTTTTTTTAAGGGTTTCATGGTCTAAGTTACATATCACTTATGACATACAACACTTCTGAATTAAACTCCCCACTGATTCTTTAAAAAGGAAAAAGAAATGGGGAAAAGCAAATACAGTGAACTCTGGTGCTTTTTTTAGTGGTTAGAAATAATCATTTAAAAAGTAATAAAATATGGGTGGTGGTGTTTTACTTTAAATTACAAACATAAGAAGGAATAGATACCTATAAAGGAACTAAAATTAATTTAGATAATTACAAACAATGGAAGTTGCCTCTAAAGTTCAAAAATTGAAAAAAATGAGGTTCTATAACTTACAAAGTAACTAAAACCTATTAAGATATTCTGAGGATATAGTGAATTAATTACCAAAACACAAGAGTAGGAAAATTCCTGTTTTAGAGATCTAATTTTTAGATCCAGTACCTATCATGCTATTTATCTAAAAGCTGTATCTCTATCACATTACCATTTATTAACTGTCACAAAACAAAATCTGACCTTTCTAGATTCAGACCTATGTAACAACCTATACTATAAAAGGTTCTTATTGGACACATGTGATTGACTAAAGAAGTTCTTTTCAAGTTACTCAATACATTTAGAAATTTATTCAAGGATTTTATACTTTGGCATCACAAAAAATCAAAGGAGCTATTAAAAAGCAATTACCTTTCAGAGCAGGCACATAATCTTCTTTCTTTTTAATGATCAGCTGGTACTGAGCTACTGCCTCTTTGTATTTGCCGAGGGTTTGCTGTATTGCCGCTACCTTGAACACACTGTATGTGGATTCTGGGTTCAGCTCGCTGGCTTTTGTGAAGGATTTCAAGGCTGTCGTATAGCCACCTCTGCTTAAATATGCCTCTCCTAATGACTCCCAACAATTGAAGTCCTTCGGGTCTGCCCTTAACGCTGCCTGTAAACTAAGAATTTCAAGAAAGAGTAAGAGAAGTGAAAGGGATAAAACTACTTCCACACCTGAAAGGAAAATACAAAGTAATTTAACTGAATCACACATATCCATGGTTTCCCTTATGGATAAAAGGGAAAACCCATATTTATTTTAAGCAGGGACACCTGTTCCTTTTATGATGTGAATTTTTTAATAGTAAGAAATGTTATTGTTATTTTGGAATGAATAATAATAAAATTTCTTTTGAAGAAATGCCCACCAAAATTTCTTTTCCTTGACTGAGTAGGAGAACTCCAATTTCCTATCCTACCAGAACAGGTATACTTCTGAACATCACAGTCTATAAGCCCTCACCAAAAAATATGAGAGTTGAAAAATGGGAATAACAGGCATACTTTTAATTTCAGATCAAATTCCATATCCATGAAATTTTTAAATGCCTGTATTCTAGGTATTAACATAAATCAGAAACAACTTTGATTCAAACACATTTTCTTTACACGGTTCAAGCCAAACTACTAAAAATAAGCTGCCCCAAATGCCCTTCAAGCTACTAATCTCTCTCTTGCCCCAAAACAATGCTTGTTGGTGCAAGAAAAACAAAGATACTGACCTTGGCTTCTTATCACTCCTAAAATTTATACTAAGAACCTACTATATACATGATACTATTAAGACTTTACTTGACTGGACGTCTCTCTCTCTTCTTAACACGAGGACATAAGTTAATTCAGTTTTGTAATTTCAGTGCATGCAGATAGTAACAGCCAATAAACCATAAATAAATTCTGCTACTTCAATTAAAATACAGTCTAGTGGGCGGCAACTTGTCAGTTCATTTTGGATACAAATGGAGTTTAATTTAAGGAAACATTAGGCTAAAAAGTTAAATATAAAAAGGCGCCCTTACTCAGCCACTGCTTGGGAATGCTGACCAACTTTCAGATAGTACAGGCCTCGCCTGAGCCAGGCCCACTTGGCCGTCCCAGCACTTGCCTTCTGAGTGACTGTTGTCAGGATAGCTAAAGCAGTTTCCTAACAAAAAGAAAAGACTAATATTAGAGATACTAAATATTATAAAAAATACTGAACATTTATGTAAACAGATATATTTTCATTTACCACTTCTGATTTTTTAAACTGGTATATACTGAACCACACTTTCAACATTAAGCAACTCTGTATCTGCCAATAAAAATTTACTCAATTTATAAGCAGTGGCACAAATACTTCTATAGCATCTATAAAAAAAAGTAACTTTCAAATACACATATGAAAATACTTCTACTTCTATACTCAGAATGAAATAAAAGACAAAAGTGTTTAAATTATTAGACATACCATCTCTTCAAGCTCGACACTTAAGTCAACTGCGGCAGCTCCAGATTCAGCATCAGTGTCATCTAATTCAAAAGCTTTCCTATAACATCCACGGGCCCTATTTTTATCACCTACTACATCTTTGTAATAATGACCTAAATAGCAGAAAACTTTGCCCATATATGGATCCAGTTTGGCAGCCTTTGAAAAAAAAAAAAAGATAATTACAGAATATTAAAGTTTGTTAGGATGGGTCCCTTTAAAAACACACACACACAAATACACAGATTAAAGAAAAAAATTAAATATACAATATGCCAAAACATCCTTTAACGTAAGATTAAAAGCAGACATGAAAGCTAGCCATCACTACTTACAGAAAAGTAAGCAGAAAAATATTATGTCTTTGCTTTAAAAAATGTGAAACTGAGTTATTACTTCATCAATTTGACTATATGAATCAAGATAGGGATGCAAAACTTGTAGACATTACACACCTAAAATATACGTTAAACGTGGAGATGTAAGACTCATATGCTGATAAAAGCAGAGTAGAATTACCTAAAAGCAATATTGTTTTCCAAGGGTAATTATGCTTCATTTTCTATAACATGTGTTTCTTAAATAAATAACTTTTACGTTTTTATGGTTTAATTTTCTCCTTGAAAACTCATACAACATTCTCACAAAACCTTAGGTGTGAGAGATGAAACACAAAACAAACAATTCAGTAAGGAATAATCTTAAGTACCTAACTTATTTGATTATCAATATTTATGATTTTATAATGAATTCATTTCAACTAAGAACTAAATAATAGAATGTGTTACCTTTAAAAAGTGGGTAAGAGCCTTTGTTTTATCTTTTCTTGTTTCTTCACCCATGGACCAATATGTTAACCCAAGTTGGTAATGAAATTCAGCAACTTCAGCATCTTTTTCAAGAGCTTGCTGAAAACTAAGTCACAAAAGGGAAGGATGGCATATTTAGATAGGGAGGTAGGTAGGTAGATAGATTAAAAAAATTAGGAGACCCCTAACTGGAACACTGAAAGTATGAGTGATTCAAGGATGCCAAATTAGAAACAAGCTGTGGGTTCCTTGGTGGCTCAGTCGGAAAGAATCTGCTGCAGAGCAAGAAACCCAGGTTTGATCCCTGGGTCCATAACATCCTCTGGAGAAGAGAATGGCTACCCACTCCAGAATTCTTGCCTGAAAAATTCAATGGACAGAGGAGCCTGGTGGGCTACAGTCCATGGGGTCGCAATGAGTCAGACATGACTTAAGCAATTAATACTGGGACTTAGGATTTAAATCATGAAGAAAAAAAAAAGATTTAAAGAAGAACTTAAAACCAAACAGTTATACATACTTATTGAGCATTATGATTAGCTAATGAGATTTCAAAAATCCATCATGAAATTTTCCATAGTTACTATGCTATATTAAAAAAAATACATTTAATACATTTAAAAATAGTAAAGCTTACAAAGAGCAAATTTATGTAAAACTAGATCTTTATCTGGACATGAATTTGAGCAAACTTCAGAAGAGAGTGGAAAAAAGAGAAGCCAACAAGCCACGGGATGACAGAGTTGGACACAGCTTAGCAACAACAAAACAACAATGAAAATCTTTATCAAATTCCTTCAGTTTGAATTTTCAAGAATAAATTAAGACATGTCTAGATTTATGAGCAATCTAAATATATCCTCACCATTTTTCTGCTTGTAGGTAGTCCTTTTTGGTAAAATGAATCAAAGCCTCCAAGGCATGCACTTCAGTTAGGTCAGGGTAAGAAGAGAGAAGGTCTTCCATAATCTNGACATGTCTAGATTTATGAGCAATCTAAATATATCCTCACCATTTTTCTGCTTGTAGATAGTCCTTTTTGGTAAAATGAATCAAAGCCTCCAAGGCATGCACTTCAGTTAGGTCAGGGTAAGAAGAGAGAAGGTCTTCCATAATCTATAAAGTATATATCTATCAATTCCATATCCAGACAAAAATAATTTTTAACTTAAAAATTCAGCTTAAATGAAAACACCAACCTTTGAAGCTTCCTCTAATGAGCCCTTGTTCAGATAGGCCAAGCCTTTGAGAACCAAAAGTCCTGGTATATTATTTGCATCAGAAACCTAGAAAATAATTTAAAGAATTGCTCTAAATCTCCAACAACACAATGCAGCAGAGTTTGCTTTAACTAAAGAATGATCAAAGTATAAAGACTCAGATAGAGGTCCTGGTTTCTATCATTATTAACACTTTCATCCTTTGTAATCTTTTCATTAAAGAAAATTTCAAATATTATCAGAAAGTTAGAGAATAGCATAATAAACCCACATCTACTTATCATTCAGTTTCAAAATTATTAGCTCAAAGTCAATCTTTTACCATCTGTCTTTCTACTTATTTCATCAAACTCCTGCTTAGATTACTCCCAAATTATAAATTTTTACTTGACAGTTCAGTATCTATATCTAATAAATATATTTTTAATAACATAATACACTATCATCATAAACACATACGCAAAACCAATAATACATCATCAAATAATTAGCCAGTGTTCAAATTTATCATTTGTCTCATAAAATATTTAAACAATTTGCTTTAATCAAATCTAAATAAGGGGCATACATTTCAACTGGTTGATATGTCTCTTAAGTCTCTTTTAATTTATAGACTTCTCTTCCATCTCTTTTTTTTTTTCTCCCTTACTATCGAAAACACAGGCCGCTGTCATCATTTCTCCGAGTGTGGCATTTTACGAATGTATTCTCATGGTGCTGACATGTTACCTGATTCCCTGTATCTTGTATAAATCAGTAGGTCTAGAAGTTTGATCTGATTAGGTTTGATGCTCTGGCAAGAATACCTCGTGTGTACCTGCACCAGGTTACGTCTAGTTGTCTTTTTTCTCATGATGTTTTAATCCATTTCAGACTGCAAAATAGTGATTTTCCAATTCTATCATTCCTTCTTTCCTTACTCAGTGGTATAATTCAACAAAGAGAAGATTCTTCTCTCATTATCTATTTGATTATTCTGAGGAACAGTTCATAAAGGACACAAAGGGTACTTTTTTCGTTCTAACTGCTTCCTTAGCATCCTTCAAAGATTCACTTTATTGAGGATGTTTCATTGATTTTTTTTTGGTATCAACATTAACATAAGGATTTAAATATAAATGATGTCTTTTCATCTACTGCAGTTACTAGTTCCCAAAGCATCCCCTCTTTAGTCTGCAAAAATTAATGCATGCTAGCTCCTGAACCCTTCTGAGATAATTCTAATAGTCATTTATAATATCCTTGATTTCTTGCATTTTAAGATGTTCTGGGCTCTTCTTGTACATTTTCTGTCTCAGACTTGGATTCCACCAGTTCTTCCAAAAACTCATCTTTTCTTTTTTGTAAAGAAAAAAAACAAACGAACCATGGAAAGACCTTTCCAAAGCATCCACACAAAACACACTGTTGATGAAGACAAGAAGACAAGTAGAAACAAGAAAATAAGATATTAGGTCTTGAAGGATTCTGACAGCTGTTCTAATTTTAAAGAAATATTATGAAATGCAAAGCCCTTAGAAATATACAAACAAGGACTTTTTTTTACAAAAATTAAAAATTCTGCAATATACTGAGTGATATAATTTCAATTTTACCAAAAAATTGCCTTTATCTGAAAAATATCTTTAAAGGCACCATGAAACTACTAGTGTCTTTAATAATTCTTGTCAATAATCTATGAAATATTATCTGAAGGGCAAAATTTAGAATTTCAAAGTAATAATAATCAAGTAATGATAACCCCAGAGGGCAAAAAGTGAAAAGGAGGATTGGAGCAAGAGTAAGAAAGAAACTGCATCATATGAAAAACATTGAAGCACTTAACCAAGAAGCAAACAAATAACTTGAGGAGTTTCCAAGTGTGTAAATACCTTACAGAAGTGCAGATTTAATGAATTCATACCTCAAACACAAAATTTTTCTAAGTAACTATTTGTGGCAAGGAGAGAATGATTGATGCCCAGTTGACCAGAAACTAAATATTAATAAAGAAGGGAAAATTCGATAAGACTACCTGATCAAGAGTACGAATTGCTTCCTCTGAAGATTCATAATCTGAGAGTTTAATCAGAGCCTCTGCTTTCAAACGAAGACAAAGATTCTTCTGATGCAGACTGCCACCAGACACACCAAGATTATCTATATTCTTCAGAGCTGACAAAAGGAAGGACAGCTGAATGAAGACAACCAAAACACTTCACGTTTATTTCTTAAGGGTAACATAACAAATTGCAGATACAGTAAGAATAAACTGTTGAAACAACATACATGAAGAACAATTCAAAGCTAAATATAAATTCTTCCCTGAACTCTTTATGAAAATACCTGAATTTAAAACAGATCAAAATTTAAAACCTCTATCTTCACATAACATATAATAAAACTGAACATCCTGAAACAAAACAATGGCTGTCTATATCTGCTAAATAACAGAGGTTAACCCTTAGCCAAAGCATCTATCACAAAAACAGCCCATTAAAGATAAGGGAAGGGTGAAGAAGCTACATTAGGACAAACCAACTAGGTCAAGAGCAGTAAATCACTTTCATGATTTCTGACACCCACAACTGATCCATGTGAACATATTCAAATAAGCTCTAAGATACCTTTCCTTGTCTTATTATCTACATTAGAGGAATCAAGAAGCTACACTGGAGTGAAGGTTGTAGAACACACGAGAAACTTCCCTATTACACAGAGCATCACCACACAAGCCTAAACTGACTTTATCAAAATTCCAACTATAAGTAACCTTGGAAAAATACTGTCGGTTTAAAAATAAATATAATAGTAGACATGCATACAGACTTGATGGGCTTTTTTTAATCTTCCCAATAAAATTTAAATCAGCTGTCAACTCAGAATACAAAATAAAACACCATCATCATTCTTCCTTAAGACAAGAAGCAGCAGGGTTGGCCACCCTTAAAGATGTCAGGAATACCTTGATTGCATGAAAGAACAGCTTCCTTAGGTTTATGCATTCTGACTTGGGCTTCTGCCAGATGATACCATCCAGCTGTGCAGAGGGGGCTTTCCTTTATCCCTAAGAAGATAACGGCAATCACAAAGTCCAAGATTTCCATTACACTGAGGTGAACAGCCCCACCACCCACTCCCAAATCAGTCTCTTCCCCTCTCCCTTGTCACCCATATCTAAACTGTCACAAAGTCACACTGATTCCATGCCCATCACTTCAGTTGGGATCTACATCATCCATCCCAGATCAGTGCAAGTGCTTGCCCTCTACTCACATTCATTCTCTACACTGTAGCCAGAATATTTCTAAAAATACGTACGGGATTATGAAATCCCTATACTTAAGACCTTCCAATGGTTCCCAGTTGGATAACACACAAACTCCTTAGTGAGGTTTGCAAGGCCCCTTTCCAGCCTAATTGTTCTCAGACTTCCTTTTCCAATCTCCCTGAGTGCCACGAATGCCAGCTCTTCTCTCATCTAAGCCTATCTCAACTCTCTGCCCACAGCACCCTCCCCACCGCCAGGCTTTCTATCTGTCACTCAGATCTCAATCTGAATGAAAGTTCATCCAGAAACATCATACTGGGCAAGACTAAATTAAAGCCTCCTAAGGATGGAGACATTATCTTTATTTTACAGATAAAAACAATAAGACACAAAGAGTTTAATGAACTTTCTTAAGGTCTTGAAATGTGTGAATGGCAAAGTTGGAATTCAAACTTAAGCAGACTCCAGAATATGTATGTACATTTTTTTTTGCTTCTATCCTAAATATATATATTCCTTAAAGAAAAGCCCAAAGATAAATAACTGCTGACTAACACCTATACCTCATGTTATACGCTGCACACCATACACTTACCTTCTGTTAAGTTCCTAACAGCATCTTCGTACTTTTTGTCTTGTAATGCTTTAATGCCTAAACCTATGAGACCTGCACCACTCTGGGGATCCATTTCCACTAGTCTACAACAATACTGTTCTCCCTCATCAGTAAGACTTCCTGGAATTAAAAGAAAAAGTTATTAGCATACATATACCAATATGTGCCAAAACCTACGCACCATACATCATTTTAAGATTTAAGTTTTTGAAAACTTAAATCTGAAAAGCTGGCTTCTACATACACCTCCACATTCTGATTCCAGGAATTCGAAACTAAACAGATCAACAAATCTAGAAAATATTAACATTTCATTTTTAAAAAATCATGTTCCTTCTTCTTCTTAAATACCAGAAGTAGAAACCACTTTAGTCACAGCAGTATCAGTAAACCAAACCTGCTGTCATACCGAAGGGTTTCAAACAAGACACCTATGGCTACTTGTCATAATGCTACGACTCAGCCACCGCTTGCCACCAGGTCTCCCTTTTCTACTCAGCAGTAGCAATTTTGGTTGTCAGATGAAGGACTTCTTGTCAAAGGACAGAATCTTCTCTAATTTCTCCCTGGACAACAATGTGCTGCCAGAGACTGACACCCATGGTGCCAGAGGCAGTGGACTCGCCCAGCGCATGGAGCCCTGTACAGAGACTGAGTCACAGTCTTCTCAGGCTGACAAGCTCAGCACTACGTTTTTGCATTCTTTCAAAACTTCCTTTTCCTATGTAAGTTAACAGTTAAGTTTACATAGTAATCATTCAATGTCTGCATTTTGAATTTATTTTGGTAAAAAAATTAGCTTAGAAAACATTGTAGGTTCTGTTATGTTTCCATTTTCTCAAACCATAATCAATCTCAAGATCCCTGTTCCCAGAAAAGCAGAAAAACAGGTAGAAAAGATGGCTTCTGTTTCAAGAATAAACTGTGAATACCATTCACCACTTTAATAAATTGTTTAATCACATAAGAAAATTCTTAAAAAGTAATTTAGACAGTAATTTACAACTTGAAGCAATAAACAAGGGAATAAATAAAAACAGGTTAACTGAAAAAAGATCTGATGCTTATGTATCTATGTAAAACAGTCACAAACCACATATGGAACCACTGTTTCAGCAGCAGATATTAAAGGTGAATTGTTTGCATGATACCATTTAGCTTACATATTTACACAAAAATTTCAAAACCAAACATACAGCAATGCATAATCCCTAAATAATATTTTACATATTAACTTAGAAGTCCAAGTTAGCACCAAAGATTCACAGAATTCATAATGGCTAAAGAATTAAAACTTCAATACTGTTTGGTGAAATGTGAGAATCAATTGGAAGAAATATTACTTTGGTTAATAAGCCAGAAAAAAGAAGCCTGCTTCTAGACAAGAATTCTCCTTCTGTCAACACGTTCTATCGCTTCTATAAATATGAATTCCAAGAATAGACATGCCTAGTTTCACACACCCTACATCTTCCAAAAGCAAACCACTAGGGTCCCGCCATCTATTTTATCCAGTGCTATTGTCTAAACTAGATATCAGAATAACCTAGAGGACTTTTTTTTATCTTTTTTAATATGAATGTATTTATTTTAATTGGAGGTTAATTACTTTACAATATTGTATTGGTTTTGCCATACATCAACATGAATCCACTACAGGTACACACGTGTTCTCCATCCTGAAGCCCCCTCCCTTCTCCCTCCCCGTACCATCCCTCTGGGTTATCCCAGTGCACCAGCCCCAAGCATCCAGTATCATGCATCAAACTTGGACTGGCGATTCNAGCTGAAACTCCAGTACTTTGGCCACCTCATGCAAAGAGTTGACTCATTGGAAAAGACTCTGATGCTGGGAGGGATTGGGGGCAGGAGGAGAAGGGGACAACAGAGGATGAGATGGCTGGATGGCATCACAGACTCAATGGACATGGGTCTAACTGAACTCCGGGGGATGGTGGTGGACAGGGAGGCCTGGCGTGCTGCGATTCATGGGGTCGCAATTAGTGGGACACGACTGAGTGACTGAACTGAACTGAAGCTGCAGGAGTTGCTTGTATATTTTTGAGATTAGTTGCTTGTCAGTTGCTTCATTTGCTATTATTTTTTCCCATTCCGAAGGCTGTCTTTTCACCTTGCTTATAGTTTCCTTTGTTGTGCAGAAGCTTCTGAGTTTAATTAGGTCCCATTTGTTTATTTTTGCTTTTATTTCCAATAATCTGGGGGGTGGGTCACAGAGGATCCTGCTGTGATTTATGTCAGAGAGTGTTTTGCCTATGTTCTCCTCTAGGAGTTTTATAGTTTCAGGTCTTACGTTTAGACCTTTAATCCATTTTGAGTTTATTTTTGTGTATGGTATTAAAAAGTGTTCTAGTTTCTTTCTTTTACAAGTGACCAGTTTTCCCAGCACCACTTGTTAAAGAGATTATCTTTAATCCATCGTATATTCTTGCCTCCTTTGTCAAAGATAAGGTGTCCATAGGTGCATGGATTTATCTCCGGGCTTTCTAGTTTGTTCCACTGATCTATATTTCTGTCTTTGTGCCAGTACCATACTGTCTTGATGACTGTGGCTTTGTAGTAGAGCCTGAAGTCAGGCAGGTTGATTCCTCCAATTCCACAGAGGACTTTCTCAAACCAAAAATGCTGAGCTCCACTCTCAAAGTTTCTGATTCAGTAGGTCTGCTATTAGACCTGACAATCTGCATTTCTAACAAGTTCTCAGATGATACTGATACTCTTGGTCCAGAGATCATACTTTAAGAACCACCAGTCTACAGTATTTGCCAATACCATATGCCAACTGTATTATTAGCTTTATGACAGGTATATCCTGCCTTTGCTGTCTCTGTAACTAAACAGTCATTTCTGAAAGATAGGGACTAGCATAGTATCTTGCACATGGCAGATATTCATTAAATATTGTAATGATCTTTTAAAAAATACCGTTATGGGGCTTTACTAGTGGCTCAGTGGTGAGGAATTCCCTGCCAGTGCAAGAGACGTGAGTTCAGTCCTTGAGCCGGCAAGACCCCACGTGCTGCGGAGCAGAGGGCCCATGAGTTACAACTACTGAGCCGCTGCTCTAGAGCCCGGGAAATGCAACCACTAAGCCCACAGGCCACAGCTGCTGAAGCCCAGGTGTCCTGGGGCCCACACTCCGCAACAAGAGACACCACCACAACGAGAGGCCCTCACACCACGGCCGGGAAGTGGTCCCCACTCGCTGCAACCAGAGAAAAGTCCACACACCAGGAAAACCCAGCACAGCTGAAAGGAAAAACTTTAAAAAAATTAATACCGTAATAACAGATGTCCCAAAAGGCTGAGTCTATGACTAGGTAAGTAGCTGAGAATTACTATGGAAAATTAAAAACAGTCACCATTCTAAAAAAGAAAATAAAATGAGTACTAAAATTTTATCTTCAATTTCTACTCAACTGAGTCAAAACTCTCTTACTCCATAAAAACACAACTCATGACAGGCTATCCTGGCTATTAAAACTGCCCTGATTACAGAAAACGCACCTAGGATGAAAAGAAGACAAGTCAGTCAGGCATCTTCCCAACGATCATCCACACTGAGGGTAAGCAAAGTGTGACTAGTAGATGGAAACAGCTTCTAGAAGTCCAGGAACAACACGAAAACCTTTTAAAACAAGGTGAATTTTTCTAACACATTCCCTTTGTTAACATCTGGGAGCACAATTATAGAAACAAAATCAAATTTGAGGAAACTATATTCATGTCAAGCCCTTAAGAACATACTCTCTACATATGATCAAGTGGCACTTAGAGGATTTCTCTACAGTGTTCACAAAAACCATCAACCGTAATAACAACACTAGTGATCCTGTGTAAAGAGACAAGGAATATTCCAGCTTCAACTCTCAATCCACTTCTCAATACTAATTCTTATTGAAAATACTACCTATACAAATGTTGAAGACAAAACCAGAAAGTAAACAGACTTCACTAATCTGAATAGAAAATCATTTACTTATCTGCTCTTTTTAACATTTAAAAGATTCCAAGATTCCAGATTCAGTGACTTTAAAACAGTTTGGCAATATTACCTTTATTTATCAACAGAGCAAGTAAGAGGGACTTCCCTAGTGGTCCAGTGGTTAAGACTGTGCTCCCAATGCAGGAGACCCGGGTTCATCCCTGGTCAGGGAACTAGATCCCACATGCCACAACTAAAGATCCCAAACACTGCAACAAAGACCCCACACAGCCAAATAAAAAATAAACAGGGCAAGCTAGACATGAAGCTGATGAAAGATGTTCTGAAAAGGTTCAGAGCAGGTGCTAAGCAATAGCTATAAGAATTCTGTTTCCTAAAGTTTATCACAAAAAAAGGCAAGAGGTGTTTTTTTTTTTATATAACTATTTTATTTCTGACATCCCAAAGAAACCCATCAGTGTTACAGAACTTTTTTTCTTTAATAACCTATCTTGGGAGGGAGAAAAACAGCATGTACTCATTTCTTTATTTCCACCTGGATTTTCTAATATTTCTAGAACACAAAGTCTTAAACTCTTTTCTATTTGAAGAACCGAGTCTTTTTTATCTTCCCCCATTTCAGCAATAAAGCAAAACAAAATAAATCAAAAAAGGTCATTTAGCATGAAGTGACATTTCATCAGGTGACGACTGTGAAAGCTATTCACTACTTGTTATGTGAAGCTTTATAAACAGCATTGTTTTGAAAACACATCTTCAAGCCTCGACATGCAAAGGAGGACAGAAGAGAACGGAATCTATTTGTCCTCAGTGGAAAAGAACCCACTGATTAACTGCTGTTGAAGCAGCAAATTCTGCAGTCACTGAAGTACTCTGGGGGAGGATAGATCAGCCTTTAGGAGGCCTTCCAGATTTTCAAAAGTTCTTAATATACAGAAAGTTCGGCTTCAAGGAGCAATGAAAATATAAAAAACAAAGAAACCATTAAGCACAGCTTCCTACTGTCCTGCCTTAACTATTCAACTCTCACCCCAGAATAATGCTACACCTTCTGTATCTAACGTGTCCAAGTCTGGTCCATTCCACAAACCATCACAACTAACATTCCAGCAGGGAAAGAAGCTGTCCCACATGGATAAATATCCACCAACCCACACCCCTTTGCCAGGATATAGATCTCTCTTTCAATTCTGCAAATTGCTGCTGCTACTGCTGCTAAGTTGCTTCAGTCATGTCCGACTCTGTGCAACCCCCATAGATGGGAGCCCACGAGGCTCCCCCGTCCCTGGGATTCTCCAGGCAAGAACACTGGAGTGGGTTGCCATTTCCTTCTCTAATGAATGAGAATGAAAAGTGAAAGTGAAGTCGTTCAGTCATGTCCGACTCTTACTGACCCCGTGGACTGCAGCCCACCAGGCTCCTCCATCCATGGGATTTTCCAGGCAAAAGTGCTGGAGTGGGGTGCCATTGCAAATTACCCATCCTCAATACTTCTTTGAGAATGATTTTTTTTTTTTTCCATACACCAACACCCTCTCTAATCAAACAGCATAACCCCTTTGCTATCTCTTTACTAAAATACTTTGTCAAGTATTGAATTTATAGGCAAAAGACTGCAGACTACTTTTTTTTTCTTTGTCTCGTTTTGTTTTTTAGTTCATTTTTAATTGAAGGATAAGTGCTTTACATGCAAACTACTTGTTGATCCCACTTCTACAATTTTGTAGGCTTTGGGGGATTTGAAGGTGTATTTACTTGAAAAATTCACATTACAGGGTTATATGTGCCTATTAAGAAAATGTTTAATTAGTTTCCAAAAGGAAATGTCAGAGTATCTTCACGTGAGCAGGTCAAGAATGAGGAAATGGCACAAGCCATTATTAGCTGAACAGGAACAGAAACAAAAGGGTGAATTCCAGCCATGAGTTTATCAATCACAATTATAATCATAGAAAAATGGCTGGAGGATGGATACCAGCAGCTACACGATAGAGAAAACCAGTCCGCTTATCTTGGGAACACACTGGCCTCAAGTTAAAATTTGAAGAGACTGAGTGATTTAGAACTATGCTTCCTATTAGAGGAAAACAAAACAAAATAAAAAACCACACATACAAGCTCTAAGCATGCCTCTTGTACTGAAAGCCTCTCAGCAGGCATCCTCCTCCTTGACTGCAATGTTAACTGGCTCTTTCTTCTTGAAACTCTCCTTCCAGGTGGCACCACTGCAATTCCCCTTCTCCTCTAAAAGTCTATTATCCCCTTCTCACGCTTCCTCCTCCCCTCCCTTAAATGAAGTCAGTCCGTCCCTGGATTGCTTCCCTTTATATCTGCTCACCACTTCTTCCTACTCTTTTCCCATCATGTATTCTAAGTTTCAATTCACTCACTTTGATTAAAAAAGACAGCCCTACTAAAGGCCTCTTAACCATAAAACTAGTTGCTCAATCTCTAAAGACTGGTCTCCCTTGTGAAATGCTTTCCTTGCCTTCTGTCTTGCTTTTTATCGAGGTCCCCCACCTTCCTCTCTGACCTCTTCACTCCTCTGTCCTCCATTTCCTTCATCCCCCTCTTCCTCCCTTTCCACACAGGCACATTATACATGTTTCTGCTCTTCAGGCATCCTCTGAAGTTGTCCACTGCATTCCCTTTCACCTACATGCAAGTGGTGTCCAAGTCTTAAAACTAGCCTTTGTACTGATCTCTCATGAGCAAACCCTGAGAGCATTCCCCTCTGAACACGTTAACACCTCCTCTCAACAACTTACCTTTGTACAAACCATCATTCCATATTAGTGCAATTTTTCAGGAAAGCCCAAAAGTAAAATTGATTTCTCCCTCCCTTCACCTCTAAAAAAATCTATTTTCTCCATTCACCTGTTACTTTCAGTTGCTATCATATTCCCAGTTCATTCGTTCTTATAGTCCATTTGTTCTTAGTATCACTTATTCCATCCAATCTAGTCTATCTTCTGTACAATATATCCAGCATACCATGTTAAAGACTTTATACTTCATAAAGCTACTCACGACGACACTTTTGTGCTTACCACGTGGCACTACTGGTAAAGAATCCACCTGCCAATGCAGGAGATACAAGAGATGCAGGTTCGATCCCTAGGTCAGGAAGATCTCCTGGAGGAAATGGCAACCCACCCCAGTATTCTTGCCTGAAAAATTCCCCGGACAGAGGAGTCTGGCGGGCTACAGTCCAAGGGGTCGCAAAGAATCGGCCACAACTGAGCACGCACAACACTTACAACGTCTGCTTTTCTCACGTTAGAGCAAAGTGCTCTTCCACGTCTATCTTGGACTCAGTTAAAGTAAGGAGAAGGGGATCCATTTACTGCTCACCATAGAAAAATCAAAGACTGAAGGTGAGAGTTCAGGATTTCAACTCAGGCACGAGAGGGGAAAAAATACAAGTTGGACTTAGAAGGGGAAGTCAGAGTAGGGAGAGTCAAGATTGGTGTAATGAGATTTCTGTAATAGGTATTTTCCCTCAATTATCTTTAGCGGTAATTTTCGACCATTTTTCAATTATGGAATATGTGACGGTCAGTAACAAAGCATTCCCAAGTGTATATTCATTTAGCAACAACATGAAAAAACTTAGCTTAGGAAAGCTCTGCACCAACTCACAATCACTACCACACTGGTACTGGTACTGTTAATTCCATCTCAGAGACTGACTTCGATGAACTTTATTTGTATCAGGTGAATACAGATATGGACAGGAGTGATATTCAAGTTATTTTTAAAGCACCTATTCAGCACAGACCCTGGAAAAAAGGACAGCAGCTGCTGTGAAAACCAATATAGTCAACATCCTGTAAACTGACAGGCACAGACATCTACAGCTGCAAGTTGTGGCAACTCCCAGCAGGCTAGCCGTCATCACCTCTCTCTCTTCTCCCAGAGAAAGCACACCACGAAGCAAGAGCACTGAGCACACACTAGGATACACTCTGACTTGAATTCTGCTCAGTTTTATTGAAAAAGCAGATCTTTCACAAACTTCATTACTTTATCATATTTAACAATGTACTTGTGTGACACTGACATACGACAGAACATCAACACTGAGAATGCTTATCATTAACAAAATCTTCTGCAGGACATTCACAGCCCTATGTAATACAGTCTAAACTACTTAACCAAAACAGATCTTAGTTAGTCTTTCTACTACAGCAAATAAAACTATTCTACTATTCCCCCAAACTGCACCTAGCTCCATACCTCTGCTCATGCCATGGGGAGTATCTTTCACCTCCTCCTGTTCATCTAATTGGAAAATTCAAGACCTCCAATTCCCACCTTCCAAAAGACCTTACTAATCAACAATGAACTCAGTGGCTCACAATTCTTTTGTCACTATACTTTCCTGTATTTCTTAGCCTTTTCACGTGCATAAAGACTAAGTATCATACCTCCTCTCATGTCCAGAAATACTGAAACAATACTTTACATGTGACAGGCAATAAAGCAATTTTTAATTGACAGCAACATTACTCTCACATCTCTAGGACACACAATATAATAGAGAAGAAATTACCTGATTCAATTAAATGTAAACAAAGCACTTCTAGTGGATATTGTACAGTGGGATAGATGTTTATCATTCCTTCACAAGCCTTCTTTAACCTAGCCGTCTCATGAGGAAACTTGAAAATAAAAAAAGAAAAAGAAACTGAGTAGCAGTAAAATATATTTATGAATACTTTCCTAATTAGAATAGAAAAGTCATACTAGAGATTTTAAAAATCAACTTACTTTGGATAAACACTGAATGAAATGTTTATAAAGCACTTGGTGATCTTCACTAGGAATCTTATCTGATAAGCCCAGTGCATTCTCAAAAGCAGTTAAAAGCTGAAACAAAGAAACAAAAAAGCTATCATCTTTAGTTTACTTAAGTGACAAATGTAACAAACACTTGAACATAGAAGCCTCACTTATACAAAGGACACCCTCAACTAGTGACTGAAGATATGTTTACTGTCTGGCCGTGAGAATTTCAATGAGGGGAAAAAATGTATAAGCTTGGAATACATTCCAGCTCCAACTGGCCAACAGACTGCATTGAACTAATAACGGACAACTATAAACTGCTTAACAACATTAATGAAACCGTCTCATAAGTGCCTGCTGCTCTCTACTAAGTAGGTAAGAGGTGTAGTCTCATATGTCAGTGTTGCTTCTATTGCTCAGATCACTTTTAAAGCATCCTTCTGAAATCACCAGTACAGTCTTTGGAACATCATAATAGCAAATCTTCAATCTCAAAAACAAAATGTTTCTGAAGTATACTTTTAGTAAAAGAAAATGAGAGACATGACTGAACTATAATGAGATCATTTTTTTATACAGTACTATTAACTGACTTCGAAGAAAATTCCAAAAGAAGCCTTCTAAATGTTTCCTCAGCAAAAACAGCAACACCTGAATACAAAAGGCAAGCACTTTTAAAGAGTACCATTCATTTGGTTACATAAGTTCCACATTTTTCAAAATGAATTTCCATGACTGTATAATGAAAATTCATAATATAGTTCACCATCTCAAATTCTCTTTGTAAATGATGACATAAAGTCTGTATAAATAAGTAAAATTTTACTGCTCTGATAAAGTTAATGATTTTGAAGAAAATAAAAAAAGAAGCCTAACAAAGTCAAGCATGCACAACAGGTTCAAAAACATAGTAAAGAAATTAATCCATATGTAAAATATATGACAAATTTTTTCTCTGAACACAAATGAAGCAGAGTATCACTAGCATTCAGGGTGAAAATAATTGCCCCCCAATACTTTTTTCCTATTTTTAACAGCTAGAAATTAATTCTTAAAGTGATAAGTATAATTAATTCTCTTTCATGAAGTAGTACAGTATGGATTTTTTTTTTAAATTTTACTTATTTCAGCATGTCTTTTATACTATTTTAAAGAAATAATGAAGTCAAATATGAAGATGTGGTTTAAGAGAAATCAATAAATCATCTAATTTTGTCACCATTCAATTTCTTTCTACAAGTGAATCTATATACCAGTAAATCAATATATATAATGGAGATAAGACAGTCCCTTCAACAAGTGGTGCTGGAAAAACTGGACAGCTATGTGCAAAATAATGAAATTAGAGTACTTCCTACACCATATACAAAAATAAACTCAAAAGGGATTAAAGACCTTAATGTAAGACCAGAAACTATAAAACTCTTAGAGGAAAACATAGGCAGAAGACTCTCTGACATAAACCACAGCAAAATCCTTTACAACCCAATTCCTAGAGTAATGGAAATAAAAATAAACAAATGGGATTTAATTAAACTTAAAAGCTTGTGCACACCAAAGGAAACTATAAACAAGGTGAAAAGACAACCCTCAGAATGGGAGAAAATAATAGCAAATTAAACAACTGACAAAGGATTAATTCTCCAATATACAAATGAATGAAAATCTTATTCTCATATTTTCATTCCTAGCACTTAGGATATTGCCTGACATACACTAATAGTTTCCCCATACTTTCTGATTAAAGGAACAAATGAGTGAGTGAACAAATGAAGAAATGAGCTTCCAATCTTGCATAGAATCCATAATTGTTAACATTTTAAAATTCTATTCAATTTAACAAATGTACATTGAGTGCTTATTTACTATAATAAGAAATAAAGTTTACCTTTAAACTTATAAAAAATAGAATGATGAAAATATTTTCATTTACAGTTCAAAATCAATGGTTTTTTAATAGTTTTTTAAAAATTCTTTTCAATTATTTGAAAAGCTGCAGTTTAAAAAGGAATACTGTTAGGAATAAGTAATCTAAAAACTAAATATAAACACTCTAAATATAATAGTCTACTACTGACAAGGGATTAATCTCCAAAATACATTTAATACAAACACTTCATGCAGCTCAATAACAACAACAAAAAGAAAAACCAAATAACCCCAGCAAAAACTGAGTGCAAGATCTAAACAGACATTCCTCCAAAGAAGACATACAAAGAAGATCGCGAAGAGGCACATGAAAAGATGTTCAACATCACTAATTATTAGAAAAATGTAAACCAAAACTACAATGAGGTATCACCTCACACCAGTCACAACAGTCATCATCTAAAAGACTACAAACAATAAACGCTGGAGATGCGGTGGAGAAAAAGAAACCCTCCTACACTGTTGGTGGGAATGTAAAATGGCACAACCATATGGAAAACAGCACGGAGGTTCCTTAAAAAAACTAAATACAGAACTATCATGTGATCCAGCAATCCCACTCCCAGGCATGTATCTGGAGAAAACCATAATACAAAAAGACACATGCACCCCAATGCTCAATGCAGCACCATTTACAGTAGCCAAGAAGCGACCTAAATGTCTGTCGACAGAGGTGCGGACAAAGAAGATGCAGACATACACACAATGGACTATCACGCAGCCATAAAAAGAATGAAATAACCCCGTCTGCGACCACACGGACGGACCCAGAGATCGTCGTACTGAGGACAGTCAAGTCAGATGCAGAAAGACAAATGTCATATGATATCACTTACATGCTGAATCTATTAAAAAATGGTACAGAAAAAGGGACAGATGTAGAAAACAGCCTTACAAGTTACCAGGGGAGAATGAGGCAGGGGAGGGATAAACTGGGAAACTGGGACCGACATATACACAGTACTACATACAAAATACATAACTAATAAGGACCTACTCTATCTAGCACAGGGAACTCTACTGAATCCTCTTTAATGACCTGTATGGGAAAAGAATCTAAACAGAGTAGATACATGGATGTGAACAACTGATTCACTCTGCTGTACACCTGAAATGAACACAACACTGTAAACCAGTTAATACTTCAATAAAAATTAAATACATAAATAAATAAAATACTCTAATTTAATTGTTAAACCTGAAAGCAATTTAGTACTCTTAGTTCAGAAATATGAAGAAACATACTTTTCAGGTACAACTTTTTAGAAACAGCAGTTATATAAAAGTCAATTTCATAGTTTTTTCTTCACAGTTATTAAGTAACTGATATAGTGTGAATTCTTGTGAATACAAGGACATAAAATTTTGATACCCTGAATACCATTTCCACTCTGTCCAGACTTAGTTTGAAACTGTTAACTCTTACTTTACCAGGAAGAGCCTCTATTAATTTAAAATACCTAGTCTGACATACAGTGTTTTTCTGTATTATATCATGTTTCCATTTTCTAAATTCAACTGAATGATCAACTTTCGTGATACAAACTGTGGGGAGTACATGGCTCCGTACCAACTGCTGGGTCTCATTATTCTGGTCCTCAGTGCACTCAGCCAGCAACTGAGTCAGTTTCCTCCACAGCTGGTGAAGCTCCTGGCTGTCTGCACCTTCTTCCTGTCGTGTCTTTATCAATTTGTGCCATGTTCGGGCCACCTATCAAGGAGATTTAAAATGGTTACTCTATCTAAAATACTGAAACTCTATTAAAAACATTTAAATCTACAAATAAAAACATTTTTATTTACTAATACATAAAAATCACAAAAGCAGAGCGCTCCATCTATTATGAATTCCATTAAAAAAACAGAATGATTGTGCAAACCCACATAGTCCTTATGTGAGAAGTATGACGGAGACACCTGAGTACATGCAGGAATGACTGCATGCCCCAGTCCTCATAACTTACAGCATCAGCAGTGGGACACCACAAACGAGTCACTGAATTCTACAGATAATATACTTTTACTTATTTTATTATTATCCCTGCCCAGTTTCAAAGAAGTTTGGAAGTTATGATACCTGAATTCCAAGTTACCGTTTTCAAAGCACTGTAATTTGTCTTGATGCCGTACCATATGTTAATTTTTTTAATGTTTCCTTAAGCTAAATGAAAGCTTCCTTTTAGTAATGGTTCTATTAAAAGAAATTTACTACCCAAGCAAATCATTAACCAACCTCTACGTGTTTCTTTTCTTGGTAATACAGATCCACCAGTTTCTTACAGACATCACACCACTTCTGTTTGTCAACACTTAGAACAGAAAAAGAGGATTTTGAATCTGATTAATGGAAAAAATTGAGGACTTAAGACACAAAAATTAAAATATCCCCAAAATAATACTACTGGAACATATCCTCTATCACACTACAACAAAATTTCATAAAATGAGCCTCTCATAAAAAAGAAAGTTTTAAAAAACATTATCTTCTATTATATTGACTAAATGAAACTGAAGTCACTCAGTCATGTCCGACTCTTTGTGACCCCGTGGACTGTAGCCTACCAAGCTCCTCTGTCCATGGGATTCTCCAGGCAAGAATATTGGAGTGGATTGCCATTTCCTTCTCCAAGGGATCTTCCTGACCCAGGGATCGAACCCGGGTTTCCCACATTGGAGGCAGATGCTTTAACCTCTGAGCCACCAGGGAAGCCCCGATGACTAAAAATAATATCAAAGTTCTCAAATTAGTCAACCCCCTACTATTACTGTTTCTATCACAAGTAAGAGATTCCGTAACAATAGTTTGAAAGAAAAATAATTTCCAATTCCCAGTAAATGTCTTCTATATAATTTTAATCAGTTTCTTCTACTTCAAGCGTTTAAAGAAACGAGCCTTTCCCCACACATTGATTACCTTTCATACAGATCCAGGAGCTTTTGATAAACACCAGGTAAGTCATCCTTAGCATTTATGTGATTACATTTCTCATATAAGCTTGCTAACCCCTAGAAGAGGAAACAGCAGCGATTACTCTTCCAAAGACACATTTATTTTGCTAAGTAAAGTGACAATCTATAAGATTATTTATGATAGAGATTATTATAGTTTACAGATGAAATAAAACACCTGAGATTTGCCTCCAAATAACTGGAGGCAGGAGGGAGTGGGTGCAAGTACAGATGGAAAAACACTGGCCATGAGTAGGTTTTTATTGAAACTGGATGATGGGCACATAGTCGTTCATTTCATCATTCTCTTTACTTTTGAAAATGTATTTCACACAAAAAATACTTTTTTAATAATTACTATGCAATTTTAACCCCTAAGATGTTACCACACGACACTATTTCCACATGGTCAAAAGAAAGAAATCCAAGGACTCTGTGGAAATTATCATTTTTGCTTCAAATAAAGATATCCTAAACCAATCAGTACACAATAAAAGCTGGCATCAGAGAGATGCTACCAGACAACCTACTCATGTTCTTGTTCATGTGAACCTGAGACAAACAGGTTCATGTTCTGCAGGGTCTTCTACCTCCTATTAATCACAGTTTCTAAGATGTGACTGAGACACGAAACAAAGTCATTAAACATGAAAAAGCTGGAGAAGCCAAGTAAAAAACAGAGACCATTAAATAAGAAAAAAGAATGTAACTCATATTCACAGATACAGAATTTCAAATTTTTTCATATTATTTTTTTAAAAAACACATTAATATACCATCTTTTCCCTCAGATAAGCATAAAGAATATTCTTGATAAGTCTCTCATATGTATACATAATTAAGTTGGAGATTTATATTATCATGTTTCAATTTCTGTCCTAACATTTGGAAATAATCCTTTGGGTTAGATGTTAAATAGTAGCAAACAGCATGCTTGGCACCAACTAACTTTCAAGTTTATGAGATCAATAAATTTAATTTCTTCTCTCTTACACCAGACTTCCCTGGTGGCTCAGACAGTTAAGCGTCTGTCTACAATGTGGGAGACCCGGGTTCAATCCCTGGGTCAGGAAGATCCCCTGGAGAAGGAAATGGCAATCCACTCCGGTACTATTGCCTGGAAAATCCCATGGACAGAGGAGCCTGGTAGCCTACAGCCCATGGGGTCGCAAAGAGTCAGACACGACTGAGCGACTTTACCTTTTCCTTTACCTCTCTTCCACTGGGTAAATGGAGATCAAAATGCTTATTGTAAAGCTGTCACCTGTATTTTGTAAAAAGTTCTTTCCTATAACATAATAAAAAAAAAAAAGAATGTCTACATACCTGCCAAGCTAGTAGCTGATCTGGCTCTATTTCAGCAGCTTTCTTGTAGGCACCCTGGGCCTGATCAGGCTGTTCTAGCTCGGCTGCAGCAACGCCAATAAAAACCCAGGCATTATAGTTATTCTTCTCTTGTTTTAACACTGTCTGGTTGAAAAAATTAAAAGAGATGTTTGTTACGTTTTAGAAACTTGTGGACAAACAACAATCAAAGGCAGTCTACCTAACAGTCAGGAAATCTGGATCTCCCACTAACTTGGGATCTTAGAATACCACTCAACCTCCCTGGTCCCCAGTTTCCTCAAGGAGAGGGGGAATTGGACTGGACCAGTGACTGTGGCAGGCCTGAAATATGAGGCATGTTTTACACAGATGCCCAAGTAATCCTCGTGCCTCAGCCAAATGCCTCCCTCTGCCCCACTAAGTATAAAAAGCATAATTAAGACTATTCTTACCACCTTCCACGGCACACTGCTACTAGTCACTTACAAAACTATTTTCCATATTGTATCCAACTCCCTTATCCAACTCCCGTATTTTCTTTCCCCTACGATAGCATCTCCCGATATTAAACAGATAGCTATTTTCATTGAAATTACATGCTAGGAAAGTATTTTGACTCCAGTGTGACTGCACCAAATATGTTCAAAAGAAATAGTAGCAATGAATGTTTGAACAACACCTGTCAACTAGAACAAAAATTATACAGAGAGCTACTGCTTACAGAAGTAACAACTACTTGCTAAGGTAAAACATTTTGAAATGGAAAGCAAAGATGTTCCAGTGAAAGGAACACAAAACTACTAGCTAAAATGAAATTAGCTCTTAAGGTTTTACATATTCTAGAGAAAAAGAAGAACACTTCTGAGTTGAAGCAGGCAAATTATTAGTCTTATGTACGGCCACATGACACTTCTAGCAATGTCTCCAATATACAGCGCAAGCTCCATTCTATCCCATAATGCTACCTCCCAAAAAACCAGCACCCATGAAGTAAGCACCAAAGCTAAGCTCCGAACTCTGAAGTCTTATTAACGTTTGTGTTCCCAACACCAAGGGCAACGACTGGCATACAACTGTGGAGCAAACGATAAACGCCATAGTCAACCCACAGTCAGTAAGGACCTGCTGTCTGCCTAGTCACTGGGTTTTCAAGATTGGAAAGACTTTTTAAAGAAATAATTATAACAGTGCAGTGAAAGCAGGTATAGAATTCTGAGACAAGGAAAAAAGTACCTGACTCCCAACTCCATCCGAACAAGTCAGACAAGGCTGCCTAAAGGCATGCTTATACTGAGTTACAGGTGCACCAGCAGAGGAGGTGATAAATCAGACCAGACACAGCAAATACACTAAGGAGCAACTTCTCTTAAATTTCAGCATTCTAGGTTACTTCATGTTAAGTCGTCACACATTTGCCACTGACTAGTTCCCCATCTTGGCTTTCCAGCTGAGCCTCTCAGGTATAAATTATAAACTGGTTGGTGGAATTCATATGTGAATCAGAAAGAAGACAGCTGTGGTACTTCTGTATATATTAAGAGAAACAGATTCTCATGTGTATTAGATCAGTCTAGTGCTGAAGGAAACAACACCTCCCAGCACTCCCGCCACCTCCTCCTCCTCACCGTGAGTCTGAACAGCCTTCTTCTGTATGAGGGTTAGTTCTGCCATGGCCTTCACCCCCGCTGGGCTCACTAGAAATCTAACTTCTCAAGGGCATCCTTCACCCCTTAAGACTCTCATTCTATGCTGCTATCTGTTTCCCCCAGACTTACTGAGTTCTCTCCCTCCCACTGTCCTGAACTCTTTAGTGCAACTGCTGAAACTCCCGATCTGAACAGCCAAGGTCCCTACGTTCAATCTTTCTTTGAACTGCTCTGAGTTCTGCTGCAATGAAACTGGGCTGTGGCTGTGGCCCTACAGTTCTTACATGCTGCAGCTGATTTCTTTTCACGTTCATCCCACATATCACAGGCCAGGAGCTAAGACAAGGGTATCCGTTGTTCACACTTGTCATATATTCTTCTTCTGCTCCCCCTCCTCCTTCAAAAACCCCAGCACCTTTGAAGATCAAACCACCAGCTATACTCTAGAAAATATCCTTCTTGTTGCTACCATCTACCAACCTTCTAGGAATCCCCTTTCCTTCAGTGAAAATAGGGTATCCCTCCTCTCCACTTCAATTCCAGTAATCATTCTATCAATCATGCAGACAACCCAATGAATGTCAACGCCTCTCAGTTACTTACCCTCAGTACTCAGCCATCCAAAACCTGGGTTTCCAGCATGTACTTCTCCTAGCCTCCCAGTTCAATTACTGCAATGGTAACAATTCTTTAACCTCTATTATGACCAACTTTTTTTTAATCTCACCTCCTTCCAGTTATCACCCTACTTCTCAATTCTCATCTCTCATGTCCCAGCTTACACCATATTACACATCACTGTCATCACTCCCTTGCAAACATCCTCAACTCCTTTGCCTCTCTTTCCCCTCAGCTTTCTTACTATGTATTGAATTCATCATGTCCATCTCCAAGCCTGAGAAGGGTAACATGAAGGAAGAAACTACACAGCTGAATACACCGATCTCACTTTAATAACATGAAATTTTCAAAAGGACATTGACTACAGTCTGGTAATCCTGCTAATCCTTACTAATAAATTTCTTCTCTCATGACGAATAGCAACTATATCATACCTTTTTTGTCTCAAGCCTCCTACACAACTCTTTCAGCCTCAGCTTATACCTAAGAAGACAGGAACCACCCAATCTACAAACCTGATGGCTACGGATCTGTATCTATCTTCCCTCCTGTTTAGACAGAAGAAGTGTCAAAGGCCATCCTCTCAAGCTCTGGACCCCAACCTCACTCACCCTCCCAGGGACTGTTCTCCTACTGCCAGCCTGCATCTCTCCTGCACCTTCAGTTCCTCCTTCTGGACGTGAACATTTCCATCAGCACAGAAAGGAGCTTTAGAATCCTAATGCTCACAGCCACACACCAAGCGGATTCTCCCATCAACATACCATTAAAGAAGGAAAACTTTAAGATACAATAGTGTTCCATAGTACAACCCATCAAAAGACAGCTAAGAGACATTCAGGTTTTGGGAACTTGGCTTTAACAAGTTACCAATAGAGAAAAAGACAAAAGTAAGTGGTAGAAATAACTTATCCTGGCACAACCACATTAATGGTTCTACTAACAGACCTGACCACTTTTGTTGTATTTAGACAGAAATGATTCAAATATTACAAATCAGTGATGCTTATAGCTGTGAACATTTCTGTCTTGGAAGGAAAAAAAAAATATTAGTTACCTTACAATGTTTCAAAGCTTCTTTGTACTCTTTGTTTCTGATTGCATCTCTAGCACTTTTCAGAGCAGTCTTTACTTCCTTGCTGGACATTCTGTCAAAACAAAAAGCCTGTTTATACTTAAATAAAGGCAAAGGACTATTCAAGAGGACTATATACTAATTTCAGCCTGAATGAAACTACAATGATATCTGCCTAACTGTAACAGTTCCAACAAACTGAACAAACTTAACCTCTGAGAAAGGCACGCGTAATTCCTTCCACATGGAGCATTCTTTTCCCTTAAAATAAACAAGAAGACTGTATACTAATTTCAGCCATAGATATTTCAATTTGTAGACAAGATATTTACTCAAGATATATTAGTGTAATCTTAAATAAACTAACATGTTTTAAGATGTCACAACTTATTCCATTTACCAGTAAACCAGTCAAATTCAATCACAACTTGATCTTGAAAAAAAGAAACATTTGTATTTTTTTGCCAACTCCATTGAACTCTAACCTCAAGAACGTAAAACAAAGCTATGTACATATTGGGTCATCATAGATCGCTGATGCTCAACTCAGCAAAATGAACAAAGAAGATGGCTCACTGACATGGTAGCTGACAGTTCTTTACATCCAAACAGGCTGAGGCACAAGCACAAGATGGAAGAAATTTAAGAAGCCAGAGAATTAAAAAAAAAAAAAAAAATCCTTCTGATTTAAAGAAGTTTAGATTCAAATAATACAAAACTTAAAATATTAAAATATCAATTTATCTATAGCCACAGCAAGATTTCCTAGACAGAAAAGGGATTTTTTGCCTAGTTACAATAATTAGACAATTAAAGCAACATATTTCATATGCTCTTATTTTGGACACTGCTCTGTTACCTGAAATGAGACTGACATAAATTTACAGATGTAAAACATCAGAAGGATTCTTATACAATCTGCAAATCTTGCTTGAAGCAATCAAGTCTGTATGCTGATGCAACATTATATTTCTCACACCTAAGTTATCTTTGGTAGATAAACCTGCAGACTGAAAGAAGAGAATGACAGCGATGATGACAGCTAATCTGGACCGACAGAAAGGGATAAAAAGAGACATCCGAGAAGAAGAAAAAAATCAAGAGATATCCAAGTTAAAAAAGAACAAAAACAGTTTCAAGGTAAGACCAAGCAAAAGCAAACGGAAGAATGCAACTTTTCCAGGATGAAGATTACCATCTTTTCTATCACCCAACATACAAGTAAAAGCACTTCTGAACAAAGCAGAACCAAGCGGCACCAACCCAACATCCAGCTCCCAGCTATATGCTGCCTGTGACAGAAGACACAGAAAGGCAGGCCTCTACTCTGGAGAATATGATCCCAATCCAGAGAAAGACCTCGGGCATATGAGTCACTGAAGAATCAAATCCTAAACTAAGGCTAATGAGTGCAGGTACAATACAAGTGTAGAAGACAGAAGTGTGATGTGAAGTAATCAACAGCTACAAGGTGGAGAAAGGATCTGAGAATGGAGGGAAGAAGGACAATTACTCCAGCCAGAGGCATTGCATTAGCAAAGTCAGAGAGAGAGGAATGAGTGTGGAACGTGTAGGCAACAATAAAGAAGCCAGGCTGAATGGAAGAAGGAGGACTTACTGAAGAACAGAAGAAAATTAGGCTGGGTAGGTAGAGCACCAGTTTACAGAAGTCTCTGAAAACGAGACAGACAAATCTGGACTTAAATGGAGCAGCCAACATGGAGCTGTCAAATGCCTCGAAGTGGGTTATTATTAAAGACCATATGAGACAAATTCTGTGCTTCTCTTGGGTGCCAATTCAAATGTTCAATAACCTTCTATAGCCTGACATGTCTTCACAGGTAATTACATCTATTCTTGCTTGTACAAAAAAGGTCTTAATGACCCGGATAACCATGATAGTGTGATAACTCACCTACAGCTAGACATCCTAGAGTATGAAGTCAAGTGGGGCTTAGGAAGAAGCATTACCATGAACAAAGTTAGTGGAAGTGATGAAATTCTAGTTGAGCTGTTTCAAATCCTAAAAGGTGATGCTGTGAAAGTGCTGCACTCAATATACCAGCAAATTTGGAAAATTCAGCAGTGGCCACAGGACTGGAAAAGGTCAGTTTTCATTCTAATCCCAAAGAAGGGCAATGCCAAAGAATGTTCAAACTACCGCATAATTGCACTCATTTCACATACTAGCAAAGCAATACTCAAAATTCTCCAAGCCAGGCTTCAGCAATATGTAAACCATGAACTTCCAGATGTTCAAGCTGGATTTAGAAAAGGCAGAAGAAATAGAGATCAAATTGGCATAATCTGTTGGATCACAGAAAAAACAAGGAAATTCCAGAAATTAATCTACTTCAGCTTCACTGACAACACTAAATCCTTTGTGTGGATCACAACAAACAATGGAAAATTCCTAAAGAGAAGGGAATACCAGACCACCTTACCTGCCTCCTGAGAAACCTGTAGGCAGTTCAAGAAGCATCAGTTACAACTGGACATGTAACAGTGAACTGGTTCCAAACTGGGAAAGGAGTACATCAAGTCTGTATATTGTCAACCTGCTTATTGAACTTACATGCAAACTACATCATGCGAAATGCCAGGCTGGATGAAGCTCAAGCTGGAATCAAGATTGCTGGGAGAAATATCAATAACCTCAGAAATGCGGATAACACCACCCTTGTGGCAGAAAGTGAAGAACTGAAGAGCCTACTGATGAAGGTAAAAGAGGAGAGTGAAAAAGCTGGCTTAAAACTCAACATTCAAAAAATGAAGATCATGGCATCTGGGTCCCATCACTTCATGGCAAATGATGGGGCAACAATGGAGACAGTGACAGACTTTACTTTCTTGAGCTCCAAAATCACTATGGGCAGTGGCTGCAGCCATGAAATTCAAAGACTCCTGGTCCTTGGAAGAAAAGCTATGATGAATCTAGACAGTGTTTTCAAAAGCACAGACATCACTTTGCCAACAAAGGTCCGTCTAGTCAAGGCTATGGTTTTTCCAGTGGTCATGTATGGATGTGAGAGTTGGATCATGAAGAAGGCTGAGCGCCGAAGAACTGATGCTTTCAAACTGTGGTGTTGGAGAAGACTCTTGGACAGTAAGGAGATCAAACTAGCCAATCCTTAAAGAAATCAATCCTGAATATTCACTGGAAGGACTGAAGCTGAAATTGAAGCTCCAATACTTTGGCCACCTGATGCGAAGAGCTCACTAACTGGAAAAGACCCTGATGCTGGGAAAGACTGAAGGCAGGAGGAGAAGGGGACGATAGAGGATGAGATGGTTGGATGGCATCATCGACTCAAAGGATATGAGTCTGTGCAAACTCTGGGAGACAGTAAGACTGGGAAGCCTGGTGTGCTACAGTCCATGGGGTCACAAAGTGTTGGACACAACTGAGCGACTGAACAACAAACTTGCTGCAGTGGAATCCTCTGTTCTCCTCCTATCCCTTGTTCATTTGATTTGGCATTTAGCACAACAAGCTAGCACTAACACCTTCTCTCTTCCCCAAAATCTAATGCATATATATAAATAAATATTAGTTTCAGGGGATTATATTTTTCTGAAAGACAAAATAATGTGCCTTTCTAGTCCTCTTTCTAGCCCTGAAAATGTCTTCCTCTATTTTCGGAAGTGTTACGGAGAACGAAGAGGCTCATTCACTCATTTTCTTCACAAAGCTTCATAGAGCACTAATCATCTACCCATTTCGCAGAGTAAAAACCTACTACTCACAAGGATTCCACATAACCTCATATTCCTCTGTTTGGGATACTTCCCTCTATTCCAAGCACTTCCAACACTTCAAAGAAAACCCCAGCCCTTTTACAAGTGTCTTTAATATTCTTCCATAGCCCCACAAACTTTATCCTGATACCTCTCTTCCCATTTTTTATCCTCAATCTCAATGATAAGAAAAGTGTATATTTAGCACATTCTCACTCAGTGAAGGGTGTTTGGGTTTTTTTTACTACCACTAAAAGGGTTTTGATTCAACATATCAAGCATAAAAAGCAACAACTGGCACCTAATAAAAAGTTACAAAGTGACAACCACGCCAAAAGACAATGATACACCTCAAAACTAACATTTAGATGACAGCTAGATGAACTGATACGTCCTACACACCCCAGCTAAAGCTATGGAAATTGAAGCCACATTCAGCAGTGCCAGATACAAACATTCCACAAAGCAAAAATAAGAAGAAAACAAAAATAGTAACCATAACAACAATGGAAGTTAATTACAGAAAAGCAAAAAAATGACACCTTTAAATCTAATTACAAAAGTCTAAAGGTGCTTTGTGATGAACTATAATCTGGGATGATAACCCACATCATTTAACCTTCCTTCTCAAAAGAATTGGTAATATCAGTCATTAAGTAAAAGTGGAGTCTAACTACCTATGATTTAGCACTCTAGACACTTACCTTTTATCTATTATCACAAACTATCTTCTTTGTTACCTGAGTTTCAGATTGTTCCTTAAATGTTTATCCATCTAGATTAAGTAAAACACAAGATAGTTATGCACATAAAAAAGGTAACAAATACCACCCAAAACATGTTGAATTTTTAACACATCAGATTCAGGTTCAATTTTCATAATTTATAATTTAAAACATGAGAAATAATTACGTACAATTTTCCAATTTCTTTCTTTCCCAAAAAGATATTAATTATAATCTCCAAATTTCTGAATTGGTCTAAACTGTGTCCCCATGGCCTCAAGGTGATAAAAGAAACTTCCATAAGCAATCACATTTGGAAAAAATTACAGAAACTCAAAATACACTGACTTCAATGTAAAAAACTGAGGCAGAAGAGAATATTATCTACTTCTACACTTTGTTTTAAATCTAAAACAATTAAGGGCACTTGTGTGTAGGTTAGTCACTCAGTCGTGCCCGACTCTTTGCAACCCCATGGACTACAGCCCTCCAGGCTCCTCTGTCCGTGGGATTCTCCAGGCAAGGACACCAGAGTGGGTTGCCATCTCCTTCTCCATTAAGGGCACTTACTTACTCCCAATTTGCAACCTAATTACACTGAAGTGAATCTTGTTCTAAGCCACATAAAGAATTCCAAATATGAAAAATACCTGCCCACATCAGGCAACTAGTTTGTAAATTTAACTAAACAGACCAAAGCTTTTTCAGATATTAATAATCCATCTAACTAGCCATCTGAAATACTAACACAAATTCTACATGACTACAAATTCTAAGTATCTTTTGATACTATCTCTGGAATGGATTTGTCAAACAAAACTAACCTAGAATGCTTCCTGAAGAGAATAAAGGTGGTTTTAAAAAACAGAATAAAGGGGAAAAAATGCTTCTTTAGAACTAGGAAATGAACAAAACTTAGGTGAAGCAGGTGGAGGTGAATAAGAAATAGGAAGTTTGATAAACCATTCACTAGTGATAAACCTATTTAAATAGAAGGGTTAGTTCCACAGAAGAGGGTCTTACTGGTAAGAAAAGAAAGTATCGTGAGCCTCACAAAGTCTAGGAAAGTAAAATAAAAGTTAAACAAGAAGCGGGGAGGTAAAATAAATGTTAAAACCTGACTCTCCATGTCACTAGCTTCCTTAAGCCCCTATTCAGCTACAAATGATTACCCTCCTCACTCAACTTGATTTTACTGATTAACTCAGTCATTCCAACTCTGTTCTCAGAAAATATCCAAGATTTTGTCAGCCCCTTCATTCTGCCACATGCACCCACCAAGTCAACAAAGACAGATCTGGATTCAAGCCTCCACAGATCCTGGGCACCTTACTTCACGTCCAAGTCTATTTCCTCACTGGTAAAGTGAGGACATCGCTTACCTGATATGTACGTAGATGGAGTAGCCGACACAGTATCTGCGAGTTCTGCAGGCCTTAGCCCCTACCACCTTCTCAGTCAACTTCACCACTTTCCTCCCATTCCTAACTCACAGTGGTTATTATACACTTTTTATACACATTTAAAACCCCCAATCCTATCTTCCTTGATCCCTCAAGAAGTAACCTTCTTGTCTATGTTCCTCAAAAAATGGCTATCACCAAACACAAGTATCCTCTTTAAATTAGTTACTACACAAATACTAAAGACTACAACTTGACAAATGCTTTATGTTCTGGAGCAGAAAATGGCAATGCACTCCCGTATCTTGCCTGGAAAATTCCATGGACAGAGGAGCCTGGCGGGCTGCAGTCCTTGGAGTCTCAAAGAGTCAGACATGGGCATGTATGTTCTAAACAAATGTATTGTCTCTCAGGTCAAAATATCCCTATATAAAGGTAACGTATTTTTGGAGTTCCTTATGTATCCAACATCTATCAAGTATCATGACCTTTCAGGTTCCAAACTCTACTCAACTACATTTTGTTTTTAGTTTCCCTACATTCAAAATGCAGTAATTTTCAATTAGCTAAAGTGAAAAAGGAAGAATCCCCATTTACCTCATATTTACTTTTTCACCATTCCCCAACATTTTTCACATCTCTGTCTTTACTTCTCCCATTCAGCCTATTCATATTTGCCTCTGTCTACTCAAATGCTATGTGTAATTCAAGGCCAAATTCAAGTGTCAAGCATGAAGTCTTCTCAGACCAATCTCACACAGGTCTGAACTTATAACACTTACTGTCTAGACTAACATTTCCATAAATATATTTGGAACATTAACATGCTTAAAGGTGTTACCATATCTAGCAGTTTTGTGAATACTGCACACTATATATCACTTTTTAAAAGTCACAGTGCATTTTAAAGGCTCTGAGAAGTTCTACAGTAAAGACCCAAATACAGTTTAACCTAGCAACTCTGAAACTTATATTACCACGGAACATTTATTTCAATGAACAGCAATTAACATTGTGAAACACACCAGCATTCTCCAAAGTACCATTTGGGAGTTTCTGGTTTGGGGCTTTGTTTGGCAGCTAACTGTACTTTTTGTATCTTTTACACAATTGTTAAATTTACAGGTGTGTGTGTATTTCCCACAACTAGAGTGTAAGTTCCTTAGGAACAAAGACTTTCCTATTCTCTCTTTTATTTCCCAGGGTCTGATACACCTCAGATAGTCAATAAATAGTCACAGAATTACGGCAGGTGAAGACAATACTGAATTTATTCCACATAGTCACTAACTGCACACTTAGCAGCGTGTGCTTTTCTTAGGGCAGAATACAGTGCTGCTGGTATGCTGGACGCTAAAAGACTAGGAAGAACCAAAACCTACATCCAGACTTTAAAGTGAACAATTTTCTGAACTGCAAAGTTAAGTATTTCACTAAAGCAATTAGCCCTTAATACAGGATCTTTTAACTGATGACTTAAACATACACATAACGGAGCCCTTCCCTCAGTGCAACACACTATACACACACAGGTACACACAAAGAGATGTGCACACAGAGTAGTATACACACACAACTCAAAAGTACCTTTTCTGATATGGTAAGTTGCTGCTGTTGCTGCTAAGTCGCTTTAGTCGTGTCCAACTCTGTGCAACCCCATAGATAGCAGCCCACCAGATTCCCCCGTCCCTGGGATTCTCCAGGCAAGAACACTGGAGTGGGTTGCCATTTCCTTCTCCAATGCATAAAAGTGAAAAGTGAAAGTGAAGTCACTCAGTCGTGTCCAACTCTGCGCAACCCCATGGACTGCAGCCCACCAGGCTCCTCCGTCCATGGGATTTTCCAGGCAAGAGTACTGGAGTGGGGTGCCATTGCTTTTCCTGATATGGTAAGTTACTGGTTAGCAAATATGCTTTATGTCCAGAAGAGAGTGTTCAAAAACAAACTGAAATTATAAGATAATTACCCAAAGGAACTGGGAAGGCCTGGACGGGGTGGGGGTGGGGGGCTGGACCTGGGGCTGTCTCTTATACACATCTAGATGTGTATAAGAGACAGNATAAGGAGCCATTACAAAGACATTCTAGGAGATGGCAACTCAGAATCTGCCGACTAATTGGATGAGGGCTGGGGGGGTGGGGGGCTGGACCTGGGGGGAAGGTGAGAAGGGTAGCTGAAAAGGAGCGATTACTCATATAGAAGTGAAGATAACTGGACTAATGAATGGTCAAAGGTATACAGAGACTGACTTCAACTCAAAACACGAGCTTTTAATAGTTACACCAATAAAAATATAGAATGGGCTCCTCAAAGAAGTGTGTTTCCCATCACTGGAGATGAAAAGGCACAGACTGCACAATCCACTTGGGAGGGATACTGTAGACAAACCGAATGTCGGAGAAGGAAGACGAGAAGCCTCTTAGAGTCTTCCAGAGCTATATATCCCGGGCCCTAAAGTATCCACCTTGCTCCAAACTACTATAGCACCTGCTCCCACTAACACTGCCGAAGGGAGAGCCAGGAAGAAAAAGATGTGATTCACTCACCCTGACCGGCAACTCTGAATACACGTCCTGAGAAAACAAATCAATACTATCCGACAGATGAAGTTAAATCTATCTTTAATGACTCTAAATGTCAGTCAACATTGTTTCTCTGACAAAATGTGCTCTATACTCCAAATTAACTCAAAACAAATATTTGAGACAGATCCTGTTTGTGAGGGAGCCTATGTATATTACGTCTCACGCTGTACTATTATTTCAGTTTTTCCCAAGGGTGTAAGTTCTCTACGGTCAGGGACTATTGTTTCTGCTGTCTGCTCTCACAGATGTTTAGCAGCGCTGCTTCACTAACTAACATAGATTAGTTAGTGTTCATGGGAATGCCGTGACATCCTACAGTTAATTAGAGACAGCAACGCGATGAGTCAGGGCAGACTACTCAAATTTAAGTCCTACTCAGACTGATTCCCTCTGTAACCTTGGGCAAGTCATTCAACTTGTCCAAGTCTCAGCTTTCCTATCTGAAAAAATGGTGAAAGTGGGGATAACAGAAAATACTCCACGTAAAAGTACATGGAGAAGGCAATGGCACCCCACTCCAGCACTCTTGCCTGGAAAATCCCATGGACGGAGGAGCCTNGATGAGTCAGGGCAGACTACTCAAATTTAAGTCCTACTCAGACTGATTCCCTCTGTAACCTTGGGCAAGTCATTCAACTTGTCCAAGTCTCAGCTTTCCTATCTGAAAAAATGGTGAAAGTGGGGATAACAGAAAATACTCCACGTAAAAGTACATGGAGAAGGCAATGGCACCCCACTCCAGCACTCTTGCCTGGAAAATCCCATGGACGGAGGAGCCTGGTAGGCTGCAGTCCATAGGGTCGCGAAGAGTCAGACATGACTGAGTGACTTCCCTTTCACTTTTCACTTTCATGCATTGGAGAAGGAAATGGCAACCCACTCCAGTGTTCTTGCCTGGAGGATCCCAGGGACGGGGGAGCCTGGTGGGCTGCCGTCATGGGGTCGCACAGAATCGCACACGACTGAAGCGACTTAGCAGCAGCAGCAGCAAAAGTACTTGGCACACAACAGGTGCTCGACAAATGCTTAGTAAAATGCTCAGCCCATAATAAGCGCCCTGCGAGTATTAAATAAGTAAAGTCAGTCTCTTTCGGTAATTATTTTCTGCAAAGAGCACTGTCGGATATTAGTATGAAAAGCTGATTTCACAGAAAGAAAGACTACAACTCTTCCTTTTTCGTATCAAAAGATTAAAGCGACTAATGTGATGCACAAATTATACACCTGAAACTATAATAACCGCATCAGGAACTTGGCTCTGGGACCAGAAATCTACTCCCCCACCCCACCCTCCAGATTTCTCCAAAGGAGTTCAACAGTCAAGAGAACCAGAGATCTTTTAAAAACCACTGCAGCGGAACAATGGTATTCTGAACCTATGTCGGTTATTCTAACAAGCCACAGAGCCCCTTCTTCCTCTGAGGGCCCGCCCAGCTCTTCTCTCCTTCACACTCTCGAGGCAAAGGGCGCGTCAGCTCATCCTCACCCCAAAAGCTGAAACTGTCGTAGTAGGCCGCAACCCTCACCCCTCCGGAGCGCATCACTGCACGGGAAAAGCGGGGAACAGGACAAGGCAGGCTGGAAATACTCTTCGGGAGAAGGTGATCGAGGCGCCTCACGGAACCCGCGTCCCGCATGAGGCGGTCCAGACAGACAGACAGACGCCCCACAAGGAACCGCCCGGTTCAGCTTCAGTGACAGACGGGCTGCCACCTCACCGTCTCCCGGTCTCGCCTGACACTCAGCCAGGCTGGCCCGGCGCCAAACCGGCAGCCCCCGGCACCCTATTCTTTCTCGCTCTAGGTAACAATTCCACAGGCCGACAGGCTTGAACTTCTGCAAAAAGCGACAGCAACCCAAAAAAAAAAAACAAACCCACCTGGGGAAGGAGATGCTCCTCTACTACAGAACGCCCAAGCTCAAGGCACAGCGCATGCGCATTTCACCCCCAGGCATCGACCACGTGACTGGAAGTGGATGGGGGAGGGCTTAGTTCGCTCGGTATTTGATTAAAAGGTCTTAACGAGAGTTGAGAGGCGGTGCTCCTCCTGTGCGCATGCGCTCGCCTCGAGCCTCGTGGGAGTTGTAGTTCTATCGGTGAGAGCAATCCCCGGCCTCCTCTCTCCCCAGGAACTTCCTAGAGGGAGGGGGAGGGGGCGTTCAGCGCCCGGAGGCCAGGCTCCCGGTTAGCGGAGATGCTGCTGCTGTGGGTGTCGGTGGTTGCAGCCTCGGCGCTGGCAGCACCAGCTCCCGGGGCAGGTGGGCAGAGGCGCGGAGCAGTTCAGGCTCGGCCCGATGCTCCTAACGTGGTGCTAGTCGTGAGCGATTCCTTTGTAAGTATGGAAAGGCAGGGGAGGGGGCGCCCTGCTGCACAGCCGCGATTGGCCCAGCCCTTCCCCTGCTTTCAGGCTTCGGGGAGCAGAATCTGAGACTTTTAAGCACGTTTTGTCCTGACGCAAAGCAAGAAATGTATTTTACCTTGACGTACAGACCTACGTGCTAACATACATAAAAACAGACTTTAGTAAGATGCACTCCGATTCGCATCTTAGCAATTTTTTCTTTGCTAGCCCATTAAATTACTAATAAACTTTCAGTCCATATCCCCGCTTGATTCACTTCTGGGGAAAAATAACATTCTGCATCAACGTAAAGCCTGTTAGCTTTCCAACGATCAACGTACTTTTATTACCCAGTTGTCTGATAACCCTGTTAGTGCTGATTTATATTCATTAGTTGACATAATTTGACCATTCTCCCATATTCCGGATAAACCGTATGCCTGTATGTGTTGTTTTTTAATCCCAGACTTAAAACGTTTTTTGTAACTCTCCCAAACCATCAACTAAAAAGAATACAAATATTAACATTACCTGATATTTTTAGTATTATCCATGATATTAAAACTACTGCTTGGACAAATGTTTCGTTACTAACTATAATATTAGTTTATTATGACAGGGTGTCACTGTGGTCAGATAGATTGTTGGTGTTATGTATGTCTGGCAGCAAAGAGCACTTTTAATCATTACGTTGTATTGCCTTCCTCATAAAATAACCCAGGATGATTAAAGTTACATAATCTGGATATACCCCTAGAATTTATTGAGATTATTACTTAAAGTCATCTTTATGATTATCTAAATTTAGGATCCTAATAGGCAATCTTGGAGAGTAACAAGATTGAGTTTATTACCAGTGCTCTTGAGATTAAAGGGAAAGGAAGGAAGCAGGATCGTGCAAAAGGAGAACTGACTGTTGCCACTGTCCCAGTGGAGGCCTCAGCTGATCTTGTGCGTAGTTCTCAAACTAGTATGATGCTTCAGAGCTGTTTCCAGTTTGGGGGAGGAGGCCAGGCCTTTCATGTTGGATGGCCATTATTTGTGGAATGCACCCCAGAGTGGGGCACCATTTGGAGCAAGACGAACTACCATCAGCAGAGGCAGTCTTTCACTCTAAAGGGAATCTACATGTTGTGTCACAATATCCTAGAAACTTTCAAAGATGACTGAAATATTTGGGGTTTGTTTTTAGTATAGTATAAGCACATAGATTTTTCTGTATGTGTGTATGTAAATTTTAATGCAGATTAATATCTCTTATGAATATAGAAGAAAAGGTCCTGAAAATACTAGCAAGTCGAATTCAGATATATATAGAAAGGGTTATATACCATGACTAAACGTGGTTTATCCCTAAATGTAAGGTGGGTTTAATGTCTGAAACTAGTCAATGTGATAGACCATGTTAATTGAATAAAGGACAAAAAACAGGTGATCATTTCAATAGATGCAGAAAGAGCATCTGACAGACTTCAATAACCCTTCATGATAAAAGCACTCAACCAAGTAGAAATAGAATTTTTTCAACTTGATTAAGAACATCTGCAGAAAATCCACAGTTAATGTTATAGTTAACTATAAAAGACTGAATGTTTTCTCCCAAAGACCAAGAACAAGACAAGGCTGTCTGTTCTTACTGTGTTTACCCAGCAGTTAAGCTGGCAGTTTTCTAGGAAGGGAATTAGATAAGAAAATGAAATAGAAGTCATCTAGATTGGAAAGGGAAAATGTCTCTATTTGCAGATAACATAACCTTATATAAAGAAAATCCTAGGGAATCTACTGCAAAATTTTAGAACTAATAGTCTACATGGCTGTAGGATATAAGATCAATATATAAAAATCAATTGTATTTTTATACCCTTGATTGATAAACAAACTAAAAATTAAGAAAATAATTCTATTTAAAATAGTATCCAAAATATAAAATACTTAGGATTAAATATAACCAAAGAAGTTCAATTCTTATACTGAACTATAAGAAAAGCTATAAAATATTGTTGAAAGAAATTAATGAACATCTAGATAAACATCATGTGTTTATGAAATTGATTTAATATTGTTAATATAGTAATAATCATCAAATTTATCTACAAATTATATGCAATCTCTTCAGAAATCACTGTGACATTTTTGCAGAAACAGAAAAAAGCCATCATGAAATTCATATGGAAATTCAAGGGACACAGAATACCCAAGGCAGTCGTGTAAAAGAACAACAAAATTGGAGGACTTAAACTTTCTAACTTCAAAACTTACCTTCACTTCAAAACTATAGCAATCAAAATAGTGTGTCACCGGTATAAAGATAGACATATAAATCAGTGGAATAGAATTGAAAGTAGAGAAATAAACTCTCAAACTCTCATTTGATTTTTCAGTAAAGATGCAAAGACCATTTAATGGGGGAAAGAATAGTGTTTTCAACAGATAATGCTGGGAATACTGATTATCCACATGCAAAATGTCTCACTCCATTTTTAAAAAGTAGCTCAAAGCGAACTGATGAATTAAACATAAATGCTAAAACTATTAAACCCTTAGAAAAAAACATGGGTGCAAATAAATCTGTGACTTTGGATTAGGTAGTTTGCATGCATGCTAAGTCGCTTCAGTCACGTCTGACTCTTCAACCCCATGGACTGTAGCCTGCCAGGCTTCTCTGTCCATGGGATTCTCCAGGCAACCCACTGAGGGATCGATCCCAAGTCTCTTATGTCTCCTGCATTGGCAGGCCAGTTCTTTACCACACGCACCACCTGTCAAGCCCTTAGGCAGTTTAAAAGTGGGAAAAAGATCTGAACAGGCAGTTCTCCAAAGAAAATATGCAAATAGTCAATAAACATATGAAAAGATACTCAATATTGTTAATCATTACGGAAATGAAAATCAAAACAACCATGAGACACCAGTTCACACCCACAAAGATGACTATAATCAGAGACACACTAGAGCCAGGAGAATATGAGAGAAAGGCAACCTTCACGTGCTGCTGGTGGGCATGTAAAATGGTGCAGCCACTTCTGAAAATCTAGCAATTCCAAAAATGTTAAACCTGAGTTTAACATTGATCCAGCAATTCCACTTCAAGGTATATATCCAAAAGAAATAAAAAACATGTCCACACAAAAACTTGTACATAAATATTAATACTTCCAAAAAGTGGAAACAACTCAAATACATATCAGGTGATAAATGTGCAAATAAAATTTGGTAATATTTTTCAACAATAAAAAAGAAATGCAGTATTGATTCATGCTGCAACGTGGATGAACTTAAAGTCATTACGCTAAGTGAAAGAAGCTACTCAGAAGGGACGACATACTGTATGATTCCATTTGTCCAAAGAAAGCAAATCTACAGAGACAGAAAGTAGAGACACACCCACAATTACCCAGATTCGGGAGAACAGGAGGATTAGCGGGTGACAGTTAAGGAATGCTAGGTTTCTTTTGGACATGATGAGAATATTCTAAAATAGATTGTGATGATGCTTACACAATTCTCTAAATATACTAAAAACCCACTGAATTGTATAAATTAAATGGGTTAATTGTATGATGTATGAATTATATCTTAATAAACCCATTTTTTAAGAGAGAAAATAAACACTTCAGCCTGAGTCTTAAAGGTGTAAGGGTGTAAGCATCCTCTCTGCTCCCTCCTTCACCCCTGCTCCTGTGCTGTTTGTAGTTTTCATGAGGTTTCGGGAGTGCTATACACAGGTCTGTGTAGCAGTGAAGCTCTCATTCAGTCTGATGAACAGATCTGAAAAGAATACTCTAAATGATCTTGCTTGATAATAAATCAGACAGTTAAGATTACTATTATATTCTTTCATTAGATTGATGTCTTGAAATCTAAACTTCACTGGTTTTCCCTGGCCCAGAATAAGGAGTTGCATACCAAGTCATGAATATTCATTGGAAGGACTGATGCTGAAGCTGAAGCTCCAATACTTTGGCCACCCGATGCAAAGAACTGACTCATTGGAAAAGACCCTGATGCTGGGAAAGATTGAAGGTGGGAGAAGGGGATGACAGAGGATGAGATGGTTGGATGGTGTCACTAACTAGATGGACATGAGTTTGAGCAAACTCCAGAAGTCGGTGATGGACAGGGAAGCTTGGTGTCCTGCAATCAATGGGGTCGCAAAGAGTCAGACACGACTGAGCAACTGAACTGAACTGAACCAAGTCATGGCTCTAGAAGGAGCAATCCAGATCACAGAATTATATCTACCAAAAAGCTTATCCATCCCAAGGACGGAAATGCCTGCCTCCCAAGAGAGTCAAGAATAATAGCAGAATTCAAAAACTAAGGCAAAAGGCAATTGGTATCATTTCTGGCACTTTCATGCAGAAAGCCAATTCAGTTCAGTTCAGATCATTCACTCAGTTGTGTCCGATTCTTTGTGACCCCGTGCACTGCAGCACACCAGGCTTCCCAGTCCATCACCAACTCCCGGAGCTTGCTCAAACTCATGTCCATCAAGTCAGTGATGCCATCCAGCCATCTCATCCTTGGTCATCCCCTTCTCCTCCTGCCTTCAGTCTTTGCAAGCATCAGGGTCAGTTCTTCTCATCAAATGGCCAAAATACTGAAATTTCAGCTTCAGCATCAATCAATCTTTCCAATGAAAATTCAGGACTGATTTCCTTTAGGATGGACTGGTTGGATCTCTTTGCAGTCCAAGGGACTCTCAAGAGTCCTTTCCAACACCACAGTTCAAAAATATCAATTCTTTCGTGCTCAGAAAGCCAATTAGTGGGTCTCTTTTTTCTTTTTTAAATGCCGTTTTAGGGTACTCTATTTGTTTAAACAGTAGGAATGGCCTTAAGAAAACTAAANGAGTCCTTTCCAACACCACAGTTCAAAAATATCAATTCTTTCGTGCTCAGAAAGCCAATTAGTGGGTCTCTTTTTTCTTTTTTAAATGCCGTTTTAGGGTACTCTATTTGTTTAAACAGTAGGAATGGCCTTAAGAAAACTAAAATGGGTTATTATTAAATTATGAAAGTTATTCTGAAAACCATTCTGTAAGATTTTCTCTCCCAAATGTGCAAGAACTGTACTTAGACCTATGGCTGACTATTCATTGTGAACTACAGTACCACACTATGGAAAACTTACTTTCTCTGTGGTTTTCATCAGCTAACCATGTTAAGATCCATTTCAGTTCAGATTGAATTACTATGTGAACCACCTCCCATCGATACCATGAACAGTGGTACCACTTTAGCCTCTTTTTAAAAGTATTTGCCAGTGTGTAAAAACTACATGAAGTTAAAACGCCAAAACCTCTCAGTCAGTTCAGTCGCTCAGGCGTGTCCGACTCTTTGCAACCCCATGAATCGCAGCACGCCAGGCCTCCCTGTCCATCACCAANGCTTTTTCTCATTTCTTTTCCATGTACTGATCCCTGTACCTTTTCCAGGTACTGATCCCTGTCTCCTGTACAATGTCACAAACTTCCCTCCATAGTTCATCAGGCACTCTGTCTATCAGATATAGTGCCTTAAATCTATTTCTCATTCCACTGTATAATCATAAGGTGCCAGGGTCCAGCCCTGGTGGATCCAGGGAATTAGAAGGGTGGACGGAGTCGGTGAGGAGAGATTTATTTAATTAGAAATATAAGATTAGATTAGGAAAAAATAGTGTAGTAGGAAAATGAGTGGAGAAAAGATGCTGAATAACTTTGTTTATAGGGAAAGCCAATAAAATCTCAGAACAAGAGATTTGCACCATGTACGTTGGGCCACTGATGCCCGTTTGAATATCGGAGAGTGCCCTGCCTTTGGCTCTCTCTCTTATGGATCTTAGAAGCCAGGGCAAGTTAGTAGACATGGCGAGCCTCCCTATTCCAGATGGGAATTCAGCCAGAAAAGGAGAGGGAGGGAGAGTGAGAGAAAGACATGAGGGGAGCCAGATTTCCAAGAAACTAGGTCGAGAGACTAGTCTGAGAAACTGGTCCATCGTTTATTGTTCAGAAGGCCTTTTATACTTTTGATAATACATGGAGATCAATGGGTAACACAAAGTTATGCCGTGTTAGCAGCCCAGACTCATCAAAACCAGGCTTTTCTCTCTGCATATCTAGTTGTATACAGAAGTCTTAGGTAATTTACATCATCTTCTGGCCAAAAGGGCCAATTAACATTTTACAGCCTTTTTTCTGATAATGGTTTGTCAACCAGAAGACTTATTTGTGTTGATCTTCCCAAAGTCTGGTGCCACTCTCAGAAAAACACTAAAGTTACATTCTTACATAGCAAAGATACAGCAGTTTATAACAAGTAAAAGAAGTACAGTGATTTATAACAAAAGAAAAGTAATTAACTCAAAAGTCTAGTGTTGCTAACATCAAAACTACTATATACCTTTTTCCATATCCCGATTACATTGATTAATATCCTCCCAGGTGCCTAAAAGATAAAGAATATGGAGGCCTGGCAGCAATCATTGAGTCAACAGTGAAATCCGTCACCAATATGATTTTTAGCTCTTTAGAAAAGGCTCTGTATCTTTAAGATGTTTTAAGTTTTGTGCCTCTTGCGGTTGGGGGGCTGTAAACAATTCACAAGCTGTAAGAAGTCTGGGGAACCTGTTAGGCAAGCTAGAGAGCTATCAGAGGGGTTAACTGAAACATCCCTTTCAAATGCAGAAGACTAAAGCCCTGAGTTAACTTTTTCTGGAGTGTGTCCAAAGAGTGGAAAAGCACAGTACAATAAGGCAGGCAGATTCTGGTTTGGGGGGTACATGCTCAGGAAATACCAGGGGGAAACCCTGAGCCTGACTCGCCTTGCCCATCAGGCCTCTCCGCATGACCTTGTCACGGGTAGGATCCCTCACGCTGGCTCCTGGCAATAAGGGATTTGATGTAGTTCATACCTGAATGGTCTAGTGGTTTTCCCCACTTTCTTCAATTTAAGTCTGATTTTGGCAATAAGGAGTTCATGATCTGAGCCACAGTCAGCTCCCAGTCTTGTTTTTGCTGACTGTATAGCGCTTATTTCATTAAAAGTACCCAAATCTTAAGTGTCAAATACTTAATACATGTTTAAAAAATTGTTGAGTAGGGAGTTCATTAAATAAACTGAGGTAGATATATACACAGTCAAACATTAGAAAGCAGTTAAAAACTGGTAGAGAATACCTAATGGCATTTGACACAAAGGTATTCCAAAAACATATAATTTAATTAAAAAATTATGAAACAGTATGTTGCATGTCCTTTTTTGAAATATATATTGTACATACACATGCTAGATAAAACTGGGAAGGTACATGCCAAAAATACTACAGTGGTTGTCCCTCTGTAGTAGAATTAGTGATTTTTATTTGCTTTTTGTTAATCGGTTTTTTTTTTCTAAATTTCCTAATGAACTTTTTAAAAAAAATTATTGCAGAAAGAGATCTGAGAGAAAGAAGATTATGGGAATTTAATAAATTCTCTCAGGCCTGACTGAGAAATATCCTACCATGACCTTATAGAGAGATCTGGCTTGGAAAGTTGGACAAATTATAGGATGCATTTAGATGTTTAGAACTGGCCTGAAAATAAACCAGAAAAATGACTGTTTCAAGGATAATTTTTTGTAATCAAACCTTGGAGATATTTGAATTTTGAGAGAATCACAACAGATATTATTTATCTTTGTAAAATTCGCAAAGTAATAGAGTTGTGGTTAATAAAGGCCAAAGTGAGAAAGCTGAATATTGAGAAACTGAATATTTAGCTTATGAAATATCCATGTTTGAATTACTAAAAATTAAAATTTCTTTATTTGCAAAAAAAAAAAAAACCTTCAAGCAGCAATTCCTGTAATGTGTTTCAGTCTGAGATCACTTGTAGCTTTTTTCTATAAGAATTCTCAGAATTCTCGTTGTTATATGCAGTACTTTTTTTTTTTTTTTTGCATATAAAAGCTCCAATTAGAATCTAGTCTTTTCAAGCTCTGAAGGTATGCCTTTGAGAGGACAGTCCTTCCAGTCCTTCCCCTGACATCTCTTACAGGCTCTAAAAGTACCTTTTGCACTAGAGAAAATGTCAATCCTATTTTGTAAAGTTATTTATAGGTATCAAGCCTCATAAGAAGTGGAAGATTACGACAGCAAAACTGTCTCAGAATATCTACACAAAGTTGCTGGATCCTCCAAAGTTTAGTGCCTATTTCTATATTGAGCTTGACTATTGTTTCTATAAATTGATTTGTTTAAGCAGTTTTGGATATATATATATATATATATATGTAGGTAGATGCAAAGATAAAAATACTGACCTACTTTAAAGTATAAAGCTATGAACTTTTGAGACTTCCCTGGTGATCCTATGTCTTTGCCACTCTCTCGAGATTCAGAATCCCAGGACCTGAGTGTCAAATGGGCAACCTAAATCACTAGCCTACTCCCCAGGTGCCTGGGGTCATAGCAGGAGGGCTCATCACTCACACTTCAGCTTCTGTAATGGACAATGGCATTTCCCCTTTCCTTAGAACCCACGTAATAGGAAACTCTGCCCCCACGAGGGCAGGTGGTTTGGAAAACACAGCACAGCAACACCTTGGCTGTCTTAGTATACCATATCCAGTAACTCACTGAGCTAATCTGCCAAGTTTTAGTTACCTAAGAGATTTTAAATAATTCCCACAGTGATGTCATTCAGACCCCCATTACCATGAAAGTTCCCCAGTTTAAATGAATTTCTTTGATCAGAGTGACCTAGAGAATAATGATATCAATAATGATTAAGCTCTTTCTACCTTCTAGGCACTGCGTTAGGTTTAAGATAAAATATTTTCCAAAAAGTCACTGTGTATCTTCATGGGCTTGGTAAATCTTATATTCAGAAACATAGACTGAAGATTTGCAAACAGATCAAAAGATTAATTATGCAGTGAAAAGGAATTTGGATTATCAGCCTAAGAACAGGGACTGTAGTTACACTGATCTCAAGAGATGGAATGTGTTGGTCACTCAGTCGTGTCTGACTCTATGAACCCATGGACTGTAGCCCACCAGAATTCTGTGGAATTCTCCAGGAAAGAATACTGGAGTGGGTTGCCATTTCCTTCTCCAGGGAATCTTCCTGACCCATGGATCGAACCCAGGTGTTCCGCATTGTAGGCGGACTCTTTACTGTCTGAGCTACCAGGGAAGCTTCAAAAGATGGAACTGGGAATAATTCTGATTCTAACACAGTTTTAAGGACCTCAGTAAGCAGGAGTCAGGAGAACCTTATTCTGGTTCTCTGTCGTTAACTTATGACTTGTTTGTCTCCTCAGCTCTGGGTCTTTTCTCAGCTGCATCACTTCCATCTAGAACTCTGACCTGCATGATGCTTTTTGACTCAAGCTCCATCTCCTTTTAATGACTTTCTCAACCTCATAGCTGCATTCTAGAGAATCACCAGTTACCTGTTTTTCTTTCCAAATTCAAATTTTATAAACAAGGATGATGGGCTCAACACATGTTTCATCCCAGATTCCATCATAATCACTGACCAGGTTAAGGACCCAAGGGTCTGGTCCTCAGGTCAGGTGCCCACCCCTGGCCAGTTGACAAGATAGGAGAAACCTTAAATCCTACACAGTGTAGTCATCTAGGTCACCTCTTCAGCAAGGGTTGTGGACATGGTAACATGTTCAATGCAGAGACTACTTAGTTAATTATTAATGAAAGATTTACTGGGGGATAATCCACCCGCTTTATCGATCATATATGATGACATTTTATCCAGGTTGCATTTTCTGTATAATACTGAAAGGCAACGGCTTACAAAAAATTTTAAATGTTAGTCACTAAGTTGAGATGTTACATTACTCTAAAAGTGTAATGAAAATCTCCTTATCTGATGTAAGTAGTCAATGTGATCTAAACCATTAGAGGTGTGAAAGAAAGAAAGAAAGTGAAGTCACTCAGTCGTGTCCAACTCTTTGTGACTCCATGGACTGTAGCCTACCAGGCTCCTCCCTCCGTGGGATTCTCCAGGCAAGAGTACTGGAGTGGGTTGCNTAAGTTGAGATGTTACATTACTCTAAAAGTGTAATGAAAATCTCCTTATCTGATGTAAGTAGTCAATGTGATCTAAACCATTAGAGGTGTGAAAGAAAGAAAGAAAGTGAAGTCACTCAGTCGTGTCCAACTCTTTGTGACTCCATGGACTGTAGCCTACCAGGCTCCTCCCTCCGTGGGATTCTCCAGGCAAGAGTACTGGAGTGGGTTGCCATTTCCTTCTCCAGGGGATCTTCCCAACCCAAGGACTGAACCCAGGTCTCCTGCATTCCAGGCAGACGCTTTAACTTCTGTGTAATGAAAACCAAACTATTTTATCCCAGTTGCTTTTTCCGCAAGGTAGCAAATCGTCTTTTAATTTTTTGAAGTATAATAGTAGAAAGAGTTTATCCTTGAGTAGATATGAGGTGGTAGTATTATTTTGATTGCTAAGGGAGTTACCTCAAGTTCCAGCCTAGCACAATGCCTTTCACATGGTAGACATTCAGTAACTATTTCTTGAATTAAATAAAAAAGCGTGCCTTTATTTAAAACCAAACTGCAGCAAATATTCTGTTAAGGGCTACAGTCACTGTCACCTAGGAATTGAAAGTTCTAAAAATTGATGCTTCCACAGTGATGAATTCACTAACAGACTAGAAAATGGTTACAAAGAAGTTCACAACCTCAAGTCAATGAAATCCCTGAGTACCCACCCCCACATCAAGAGAAACAAACCTTTTGTTTGAAATTTATTTACTATCATACAATTGTATAATAATGTATAATTGCATAAATGTATTTACAATAAATATATAATGAAATAACACAGAATTAGCAACTATTATTATTCATTTAACTAAAACAGACTGTTCTGTGAGTAATCATGAGTATATGCAAAGATAGATGACAGCCTTGTGAGTCCTTTTTAAAAAAGTGGTGTGTTTCTCGACTTTGAGAGAAGAATATTTAATGGGAATGAATATGAATTCCATTTTCTCTCATTGAATTTATTAGGTTGATAGTGAAATTTGCAAGGACATGATTCAGATTGTAATTTTTCCATGCAAGAGACTTATTCGAGACACATTAGCTGTTAATGTCCTGTTAAGAACAATGATTCTTTGTGTGAGAGAAAGCGATCCATTTCCATATAATTCTTAAAGTCTGGGACACTTTATTATTTAGTAATCTTAGGAAGCTGAAGGTTTATGCCTAGGCTCCTAATTCATTTTGAAAGAAAACTGTTATGTTCTCATCAATTTTAATGTGTGATATTTTTTCAAAGGTTATTGTTGCTATGTAAATTCACCCAGTGCTACCTGTGGGCTGACTGTATCCAATACTGCAGTGGCAGAATTTGGCACATTGGCAAAGAAAACCCACAGAGCAATGGCATAGATACAGAGTTATGCAATAATTAATTGCTAATATATTAGTTTTATTTTCCATCCATATTAGGAGATTTTGCTGTTAAAAAGAATTAATAAAATTGCTGATCATTGGACAGTGCATTTAGCCATCACCTTGTTTTTTGGAATAGATCCAGTTCTTATTCATGGGCTACTATGGAAACTATTTTAATTATCTCATCTAAAAATTGAGGCTCTTAAGCATAAAAATTCATACACTGTTATGTGGAGCAGTGCATCTCAAATTGTGATATACATGCAGATCTGCTGGGCATCTCATTAAATGTCCCTTCCAGTTCAGTGGGTCTGGGATGGGGCTCAAAATTCTGCCTATTTAACAAGGTGATGCTGATGCTGCTTGAAGTAGCAAAGATGTAAGGAACTGGACCTCAGAGGGAGGTAAGCCAGGTATAGTCGACTGTGAATACCTTTATCAGAAACATGTGGTTACTTTTGTATCCCTTTGAGAAGCCTCACTTGCATTTCCTCAAAAAGGTAAAATAAACTTTGGACCACTTAGGAGGGGTGCTTGGTATATATGTGCAAAATGACGCACTGAAGCCCAAGTTTAAGAGAACAATTTCCTTTGAGATAGGTGTACTCCATATCCAAGCTCCCGCGTGAGGCTTCATTACAGTGGTCTCTACTACTGTACACCCAGGAGAGTGAAAAACAGCAAAAAAAAAAAAAAAGTCTTACTATCATTATGATAATAGTTTTTTACCTCATGGACCTCCTGAAAGCCTCTTGGGGACCTCCCAGAGATGGCTGGGCCACACTCTAAGAAATCTGGCATGTAGGAAACTGTACATTGTATGTTTCTGCCTATTTTCAATTTCAGTTCAGTTCAGTCTCTCAGTCGTGTCCGACTCTTTGCGACCCCATGAACCACAGCTCGCCAGGCCTCCCTGTCCATCACCAACTCCCAGAGTCCACCCAAACCCATGTCCATTGAGTCGGTGATGCCATCCAACCATCTCATCCTCTGTTGTCCCCTTCTCCTCCTGTCCTCAATCTTTCCCAGCATCAGAGTCTTTTCAAATGAGTCAGCTCATCAGGTGGCCAAAGTAAGAGTGTAAATTTATAATGAGAAGAGTCAGTGAATCAGTCTCTAAACCAGGGATCCCCAAGCTCCCCCAGTACCTCCTGTCAGATCAGCAGCAGCATAAGATTAGAAATAACGTANGTCAGCTCATCAGGTGGCCAAAGTAAGAGTGTAAATTTATAATGAGAAGAGTCAGTGAATCAGTCTCTAAACCAGGGATCCCCAAGCTCCCCCAGTACCTCCTGTCAGATCAGCAGCAGCATAAGATTAGAAATAACGTACAAAATGTAATGTGCTTGAATCATCCTGAAACCATTCCCCTGCCCCCACACCTGGTCTGTATAAAAACTGTCTTCTGTGAAATCAGTCCCTGGTGCCAAAAAAAACTTAGGGACCACTGATCTAAACCACAGGTAGTTTTCATTCCTCACCATAAATACAAGCCTTTTTATTATTATTATTATTGTCCTGATTGAAAGCACACTCTTAATATTCCAGACAAAGTACACCGAAATGGAATGAAAAAAAAATTTGTCCCAAATACTCCTAGTGACCAACTAATTAGAAAGTTGTCTATTTTGAGGAGGTTATAGCAAGTCACGGAGAGTAAGAGGTCAGGGGAGGCAACTCTGAACAGGAAAACAAAGCAGGTCTAAGCACATGGTCAAAAGATAATGTTTCCTGGTGCAACAGTTTGACCTAGTTAAAGAGGGATGAAAACATTGGTTGTTTAGTAGAGAAAATTATAACTTTAAGAGTTATCTTTCTGTCACAGTGAAAAAGTGAAAGTCGCATCTGACTCTTTGCAACCCCATGGACTCTACAGTCCATGGAATTCTCCAGGCCAGAATACTAGAGTGGGTCACCTTTCCCTTCTCCAGGGGATCTTCCCAACCCAGGGACTGAACCCAAGTCTCCCACATTGCAGGCGGATTCTTCACCAGCTGAGCCACCAGGGAAGCCCAAGAATACTGGAATGGGTAGCCTATCCCTTCTCCAGTGGATCTTCCCGACCCAGGAATCAAACCGGGGTCTCCTGCATTGCAGGCAGATTCTTTACCTACTGAGCTCTCAGGTACTGATGGCAATTCTGTCACAGTAATTGCTGTCAATGATGCGGTTGTATATTCACATTGTCTTTCCCTATTTTCCTCATTAGTATTACTTGCCAAGGGAACTTTGGGCTGGGAAAGGGGACTCTGAACTGAGAGGTGCAGCTCCTGGAGCACCTACTGCTTATACTACATCCATGTAACAAGGGCCCAGGCTGGCCCAGGGAGCAGTGAGAGCAGAACAGTGAACCAACACTGCTTATCACTGTTAGTATGTACTGGACTTCCCTGGTGGCTCAGCAGTGAAGAATCCGCCTGCAGTGTAGGAGCTGCAGGAGGCAACAGGTTCGATCCCTGGGCTGAGAAGATTCCCCTGGAGAAGGAAATGGCAACCCACTCCAGTATTCTTGCCTGGGAAATCCCATGGACAGAGGAGACTGGTGGGCTACAGTCCATAGGGTCGCAAAGAGTTGGATGCAACTGAAGTGACTTAGCATGCACACATGCATTAATATGTATTGAATATATAAAAAGTGCTAAATGTTTTTTAAGTTATAAAAAAAGTTGTTACTTTATACTTAGGCACAATGCTTGAACATGGGTCAACTGATCAAAGTATTACCCTCTTGATCAGCTAGGTTACTCAGGAGTCTTGGGATAGCCAGAAAGAGGCAAAAGGGAAAATTAGGAGAGAGGAACCTTTACCTTCAACCATAATCCTGTCTCTGCCGCCCTAGTAATGATGAAAGCATTTGTTATACTCCACTTCCAGCAGTTACAGAAATCATGCCAAAAGCCCACACATTCAGAAAGAGACAAAAGAAGAGGCCACTAAGATAGGAGGGTAAATCACATGTTATTTAGAAAAAATGGCAAAAATGGAGCTAAGTTTGAAATTAGTTGTAAGACGGGGCCAAAATTAAGTTGATTTAAGCCTTTTTATCCTTAAGAGGACCAACTTGGGCCAAAAAGAACCTCAGAAACAAAGAACTATTAAAAGAAAAAAAAAAAAAGGAAAGGGGCATAACTTTGCCAGAAAGATTAAATGAAATCACACTTACTCATTGCTGTGGCAAAAGATTGTAATCTGACTTCAATATAGCCATCTTTCAAGCACCATCTTTCCTTGAGATGTTCTAGGCTCACTCATGACTGCATTGTAAGGTCGACTGAGGAGGCTGGTTAGCCCAACCAGAACAACAGTCTACACCTGTGTCAATCCAGAGCCTAGTAAAGGTTCTGATCACCATTCAGGGCTCTGTCCCCAACTCCAGAGTTTCCTAAAATGTAGCTCAGTTCCGCAAGTTGCGGGCTCAGTATGCAAGACGGCCCCACTACCCCACTTCAGACGCAAATTGCGTGTCCAGGCTTGCCACCCATGCTTGTGACATGATCAACTGTAAAATCAGAGGGTCCCATGGCCTGTCCCTTGGGTTAACATGCTACAGTGGCTCACAGAACTCAGAGAAACATTTTACTTACTAGGTTACCAGTTTATTAGGAACCAGTGAAGTTGTTCAGTCGTGTCCAACTCTGCAATTTCAGGGACCGTAGCCTACCAGGCTCCTCCATCCATGGAATTTTCCAGGCAAGAGTACTGGAGTGGGTTGCCATTTCGTTCTCCAGGGAATCTTTCCAACCCAGGGATCAAACCCAGGTCTCCCACATTACAGGCAGATGCTTTACCATCTGAGCCACCAGGGAAGCCCAGTTTATTATAAAAGGATATAATTGAGAAATAGCCAAATGTAAAAGATGCCTGGGGAAAGGGCACGATGCTTTCATGCCTTCTTCTCAGCCCACCCCTCTTCCACCCCTCCCTCAATCCTCTCATTTTTTGGATTTTATAGGGAGGTGTGTGTGTGTGCTAAGTCAGTTCGGTCATGTTCAACTCTGCAATGCTATGGACTGTGGCCTGCCAGGCTCCTCTGTCCATGGGATTCTCTAACCAAAATGGGGGTTGCCATATCCTCCTCCAGGGGATCTTCCCAGCTCAGGGACTAAACTTACATCTCCTGCATTGACAAGCAGGTTCTTTACCCCAGTGCTACCTGGGAAGCCCTTATAGGGAGACATGATTGATTAGATCACTGACCACTGGTGACTTAAATCAATTTCGACTCCCTCTCCAATATCCTCCCTCTTTGGAGGTCAGAGGCAGGCAATAGGACAAAAAATGTCAACCCTCTAATCTCCTTGTTGTTTAGGGCAACCAGGCCCCAACCCAGGTGAGGTGCAAAAGTGTCACCATTAACATAACAGAAGACACTTTGGTTGCTTTCATCTCTTAGGAAATTCTGAGGATTTTAGGAAATTGTATCAGAATCCATGATGGAATCCAAGTATATACTTTTCATTATAAATCACAATATCACACTGGACAACTAATTAGGTTGCATTAGAAGGTTTCCTGTAATTTCCCTGTTCCCTGTAATCATTTCTCAGCCATTTGTTCCCATATAATACTCCTTGGTTGAAAAGAAAGCACTTTGGTCCCTAAACAACTTGTATGAATCTCAGTGAGCTATTTCTGCTTACCACAAAATCATAGAGCTCTACCACAAGTATTGCTGGTGTGATAAACCCCTAGCATCCCACTCTTCTGAAATAATAATGATCACACAGGGTTTTCTCATTCAGCAATGATACAAACGAAAGATGGAGAAACTGTTACATTGTTTGGTAGTGTGATAACTTTTACCATACTTACTGTTTTAGGGATTTCCCTTTGCTACACAGAATTAACTAAAATCTCTTAGATGTAATTCTGCTGAGATTCTGGTTTTCATTACTTTTATCAGACTATATTGAATATCTGCTTCCCTGTTGGCTCAGTAATAAAGAATCCACCTGCCAGGGCAGGAGACATGAGTTTAGTCCCTGGGTAGGGAAGATCCCCTGGAGAAGGAAATGGCAATCCACTAGTGTATTCTTGCCTGGAGAATTTCATAGACAGAGGAGCCTGGCGGGCTACAGTCCATGGGGTCACAAAGAGTTGGACACGACTGAGTGACTAAGCATTATATTGAGTATCTACTGTGAAAAATTATGTTTTTATTACGGTTGGTTAAACTTATTTATGTATCTTCAAGAGGCAGATAAAAGTTCTATTTAGTTCACCTATGAACCATTAGCTACTTTGTGTGGTTTGAAATTTCCATTATGTGGAGTGTTATGTTTTAATATTAAAAAGTCTTTATTTCTATGTGGGTGTTTGAATTTTGTAAGCTCTTTTCTTAATTGAGAAGGTATTTCACAGGTGTTTGCCTTAACAAAAACTTATAAAAAACAGGCTTCTTAGAAATTGCTTCCTGAATAGTTATGCCATTCAATATCACAGTAATCCAGGTCTATGGCCCAACAAGTAACACTGAAGAAGCTGAAGTTGAATGCTTCTATGATGACCTACAAGACCTTCTAGAAATAACACCCAAATAAGATGTCCTTTTCATCATAGGGGACTGGAATGCAAAAGTAGGAAGTCAAGAGAAACATGGAGTAACAGGCAAATCTGGCCTTGGAGTACAGAATGAAGCAAGGCAAAGGCCAACAGAATTTTGCCAAGAGAACAGCTGGTCATANGCAGTGATTTTGGAGCCCAAAGAAATAAAGTCTGACACTGTTTCCACTGTTTCTCCATCTATTTCCCATGGAGTGAAAGCATTATTTTCCTAGGAGAAAATAAGGACTCAGAAGGACTTTTAAAAGGAAAACTCAGGTTCCTCTACTTTTTAAGAATTCTGAGCAGTTAAATGCAAAACAATTAGCAGAATAAGGGATATGAAAACCAAAAATTCCTGATGGAAATCATNTATTTTCCTAGGAGAAAATAAGGACTCAGAAGGACTTTTAAAAGGAAAACTCAGGTTCCTCTACTTTTTAAGAATTCTGAGCAGTTAAATGCAAAACAATTAGCAGAATAAGGGATATGAAAACCAAAAATTCCTGATGGAAATCATGACTAGTTAAAGGAAGAGGAAAAGAATTTTTACCTAGTATTCTGAGTTTCAGAGTCAGCTGAAGGTGTTTCTATTCAGGCTTACCCTTTGCATGTTACCTAATGCCAGACTCAGTTATAATGGTTCACAATTTTTCTAAGAACATTTGTATACATTATGTCACTTGTTCCTCGGCTTTATAGGAAGGTCCAAAGTCACCCATCAAGTAAGAAATTAGCCAGAGCACAAACCTAAGCCCCCAGGCTTCAAGCCCAGGGCTCCTTCACTCTGCAAAGATGATGAGATTTGGGGTGNTCTTAGAAATTGCTTCCTGAATAGTTATGCCATTCAATATCACAGTAATCCAGGTCTATGGCCCAACAAGTAACACTGAAGAAGCTGAAGTTGAATGCTTCTATGATGACCTACAAGACCTTCTAGAAATAACACCCAAATAAGATGTCCTTTTCATCATAGGGGACTGGAATGCAAAAGTAGGAAGTCAAGAGAAACATGGAGTAACAGGCAAATCTGGCCTTGGAGTACAGAATGAAGCAAGGCAAAGGCCAACAGAATTTTGCCAAGAGAACAGCTGGTCATAGCAAACACCCTTTTGCAACAACATAAGAAAAGACTCTACACGTGGACATCCCTAGATAATCAATACTAAAGTCAGACTGATTATATTTTTGCACCCAAAGATGGAGACTATACAATCAGCAAAAACAAGACCGGGAGCTAACTGTGGCTCAGATCATGAACTCCTTATTGCTGAATTTAGACTTAAATTGAAGAAAGTAGGGAAAACTGATAGACCATTCAGGAATGACCTAAGTCAGATCCCTTATGATTATACAGTGGAAGTGAGAAATAATATCAAGGGATTAGATCTGATAGACAGAGTGCCTGAAGAACTATGGATGAAGGTTCATGACATTGTATAGGAGGTGGTGATCAAGACCATCCCCAGGAAAAAGAAATGCAAAAAAGCAGAAGGGTTGTCTGAGGAGGCCTTACAAATAGCTAAGGAAAGAAGAGAAGCAAAAAGCAAAGGAGAAAAGGAAAGATATATCCATTTGAATGCAGAGTTCCAACGAATAGCAAAGAGAGATAAGAAAGTCTTCCTCAGTGATCAGTGCAAAGAAATAGAGGAAAACAATAGAANACCTGTTTTTGAAGCCAATGATCTGCTTTGCTAGCTGCCTGAAGTCCTCTGCCAGCCTTCAGAAGTTGTTTTGTGGAATTTACTCAGCGTTGGATTGTTCTTTTGATGAAATTGTGTGGGAGAGAGTGTTCTCCCGTCTTATTCCTCCGCCATCTTCCCGCCCTCCCTCTAAATGGCTATTTCTTAAAAAGCATTCACTCGGCAAAAATAGAAAGTATAAAAAAGAAAGCCAAAAAAGCCCTATGGATAAACTATAATAAAGCAAGTATAATATGCTTTAAAAGTCCTAAGAAGTTTCCAAGCACTCGATCTTAAATACAAATAAGATTTTAAGTGAATTTCTTCAATCCTAAATCCATACAGTTACTGAACTGCATTTCAATATTTTCTATTATTAATGAATATTCACTCATTTGCACCCTGGAAATCACTTTTGCAAGTTTGCAGCTATCCATTCATCCAGATCAACAAAAGTGAAATGTTATATATACATAAAATATTGCTGCAGGCAGTGTGGGAATATCTCTTTAAGTCTCTTAAGAGAAAAAAAATGAAACAGTTCACTTCATGTTACAAAACTTATGGAATATATTGTGTCTCTTTGTTACATCTATCCTAGTCTTATCCCTGAAGAGTATTCATTACTATTCACATTGGGCTTCCCAGGTGGCACCAGTGGCAAAGAACATGTCTGCCAAGGCAGGAGACACAAGAGACATGGGTTCAGTCCCTGGGTTGGGAAGATCTCCTGGAGGAGGGCATGGCAACCCACTCCAGTGCTCTTGCCTGGAGAATTCCATGCACAGAGGAGCCTGGCGGGCTGCAGTCCATGGGTTGCCAAGAGTTGGACACAATGGAAGCGACTTAGCATGTACTGTTCACATTACTTTGGGCACTGGTAGTACTAAGCTGAATATTATTAAGAAATTAAAAGCACTCTAATCTCTTACCCCACCTCAGGCCTTTATATTTTCTGCTCCTTCTGCCTGGGATTGGAGAAGGAAATGGCAACCCACTTCAGTATTCTTGCCTGGAGAATTCCATGGACAGAGGAGCCTGGCGGGCTACAGTCCATGAGGTCACAAAGAGCTGGCCATGACTGAGCATCTGAGTGCTGCCTGGGATGCCCTTCCCTTTGCTTTTTGGCCCCACAAAACTGTTTGCAGGATCTTAGTTTCCTGACCAGAGGCTGAACCCAGGCCCCTAGCAGTGGAAGTGTGGAGCCCTAAGCACTGGGAGTTCCTTGAGTATGCTCAATCTTAGCTGTCAGCCCAGATATTACCTCTTGGGGCTATCTTCGCAGCCACTCTAAATTAGTATAGCAGCTCCATCCTCTTACTTACTGCATTCCATATCATCTTGTTTGTTACCATCATAATCTCTAATGACTTTGTCTACTCACTTCTTTACTGTCCATTTCCCTTGAAGAATGTGGACTTCATGAGGGCAGGGACATTCATTCTCATTCATCATTACATCCGAGTGCCACTAGCTTTGCATCCATGGTGCCTGGCACATAGGTTAAAAAGTCAGTAAACATTTATGGAATGAGTATAAACACCAGCAGTTTTAACATGGTGTTGTAACTACAGCAGTATACAAGTTGTAGGGTCCTGGGGACAGAGGACTTCACTCTACCTGAAGGAACAGGGAATGTTTCACCAGGGAGGTGATGCTTGAGCTGGGTCATAAAGGCAGAGTAGGGATTTGCCATGTAGACTGTGGAAGAAAAGGCATCCAACACAGAAGGCAGAAAGTTTATACAAAGGCAAGGAGGTCCAACCTGATTATTATTAGTTCAGGGAGTTATGCAAGAGTTAGACAGTGGGAAGCTATGGAAAAGTTTTAAGCTGGGGTGACATGATCAGATATTTTAGAAAGATTATTATGAAGGGGAAAAAGGAGTGGAGGCAAGCAAACCAATTAGGAAGCAAGTACAGTTGTCCAGTTGAAAGATTCTGATGGTCTGCACCCCATAAATAACTCCTCAGAGACTGGGTCTCAGATCCAACCGGACCTCAGAATTGCCTATGGGTTGTTTTTTTGTTTTGTTTTGTTTTTTTTTAATAATACAGAGCCCTGAAGGCCAGATTTAGGAGCTGCCAAAATAGAAACGATGCTTTTCTCTAGACTTGGGTCTTACTGTGTTCTCTTAATTAAAATGATTAAGTTTCATGTTTCTTAGAGACAGGACTGGTCAGAGAAATTTTACTGTCCAAGAATATGCCAAATCACATTCATATATCGTCTGTACTGCTTCCAGCCTTTTTTTCAAAGGTGGGATTTCCATAAGACTCAGCCAGCTTCATGGACATGATCTAGTGATGGGGAATTTGAGAGAAAGGGTATCAGGAGGAGGAGTTCTCACCCCTTTTATCCCCTCCCGTTGGGCAGCAATTGTGGGTCGATGGTGACACCAGTCCTTTCCTGAGACGTGCACAGCGCTGATACCCAGGCATGCCTTTCTTTTCTCATTCGAGTCCCCAGAGGTAATGTTTTCCCCTACTTACTGACAGAAACACAGAAAGCAAGCCAGGATGATCTCCAAATAAAGGAACTTATCCTTAGGTACTGCATTTTCTCCTTCCTCTCTTTAGTCCATTCCCTGAGAAGCAAGCACGTGAAATCTGGCATAAGTTATTTACTGAAGAACAGTAGATAATGTTCAGAGGTTAAGAAACATCCTGACAAATTCTTAGTGAGTAGAATCATTATGAACTCATTATGATAGGGGGGAAAAAAAGTGAACTAAAGGCTAATTAAGATTTACTTCAATTTATACTGCAGGTGAAATTATTTTGGCTCTTCGCCAGTTAGGTCTTCTCCAGAAGACTATTGTCATATACACCTCGGACCACGGGGAGCTGGCCATGGAGCACCGGCAGTTTTATAAGATGAGTATGTACGAAGCTAGCTCCCATGTCCCACTCTTGATCATGGGGCCCGGAATTCAGGCCAACCTACAAGTGTCAAGTGTGGTGTCTCTTGTGGATATTTACCCTACTATGCTTGGTAAGTAATGCCGTTCTGTGATTATTTATTTGTAATAATGCTGGGAAATGAATAAACAAGATAGGTTAGGGGCCCCTGCTGACTTGTTCATAACTTTGAGCAGCTGATTTAACTGTGAGTCAAATCTCTATCTGAAAAATGAGGATAAGATTCCTCAGGTTCCTTTGGCGTTCACTTCGTCTAGTCCTTCTTCCTCCAAAAGATTCACAACCAGGATATGACAATCAAGTAAGCCACATAAGATATTCAGTTCTATAACCTTATAGATACGATTTGTGTATCATTTGATTCTCTACCATCCCCTACCTAAAATGTAGGCATTTCCCTTCTGGATTATTCCATCTACTTCGAAACTACTAATTTTTCACAATGTTACATATGTCCCTTAATGTTGATGCTATGTGCATATTTCTCCTCAGAACCTTTAGATTGTTCTGTATGACTTGTTTTACTAGCTTCTTAATGTCTGTAAGCACAACCATAGGTCTCAAACAGCAAAATTTGGATGTGGGTATTTAGCAATTTTTGTTAAAAATACCAGAATAAAGCCATCATAAATTTAGAAGTTATATAGAACTGTTAGCTTCTAATTTAGAGGAGACTTAAAATTCAATAACATCAAATACTCTATTCTAAGGCACTATCAATTACAAAAACTACCATCAATTTATAAATAGATTTTGGTGAAAGAAAAATGTAACATAGCATAAGATATATGTGTTTAACATGTATACATTAAAACGTGAAACAAACATATCTGGAAATTAAAGAAATAAGAAAAATCTTATCTCCTTTTTTTCTGCTACAAAATCTTCCCCTTCATTTATTTAAAGACTGTTATGGGGTCTTAAATTTCTTTCTTGTGCATTGAAATCAGTGCCAGGAATTCCCTGGTGGTCCAGTGGTTAGGATTCGGCACTCCCTGTCACTGCCAGGGTCCCAGGTTGAATCCTTGGCTGGGGAACTAAAATCCCGAAGCCTCACGGCCAAATTAAAAAAAAATAATAAAAATCAGTGCCCTTCTTTTCTCTTTCAAATCACTTGCATATTTGACCACACTTCTTTGTTGTTCTTTTGCCTGTGTGTATTTTCAATCTCTTCAGTTTCTTACTCATCATTTGCTGGTTCCCTTTTGCCCCAAAGCAATTATCACACAGTCATATCTTCGCCACTTTCCGGCCTCATCAATTTCCAGGCAATACCTATTACTTTTCCTCACTTCTGTTTTTCGAAAGTGGGTGTGTGTGATTATGTATATTTTAAGTGTCTCCCTTATGATCATCTTTGTAGCTGTACGAAGATGTAGCTACATGAATGATTCTTTACAGTGGCATTTCCTTAGTTTCCTCCCCTAGTTTTTTCTCATATGGAACTCCCCCCACCCAAATTTGCTGAACTTTTTACCCTTGATCTGCTTTCTTGAGGTACAGTGATCAGAACTGCAAAAGACTGTTAAAGGCTGGGATGATTCTTTCTCAGTTTTCCCTCAATGTATTTCATAGTGATATTTGGCATTTTGTCTTTTTTGACTTAGCAGCTAAATAGTCCTATGATTAGTTCTCATCTCTTTCTAGTCTTTCTATCACTTTATGTGTTAGTTAATTAATAGGCACTGTTTAAATCATTTTTCTTTGAATATTGTTTTATATTTGCCTATAATGCAAATTTTCTCTACAATCTTGATACACCATTATCACTACTTGCCAACCTCATGAAAGTTAAAAATCATCTGCAAACTGGAAGATTTCACAATGTATGTATCTTAACAGCTTATTTAAGAAAATACTAAATAAAGTTGTTTGGAATGAGGGAATTATCATTTATCCATCTAGGGGGATACCTTCCTATCCCTGCCTATTTTATGTTACATGACAATAGGCATTTCTTTAGCCAAACAAAATAATCCCAGAAACCCCTTTGCATTTCTTCCATACCCTTCTGGAAATTATGTTAAGTTCCCTGAAATTGTAAATTTTTAAAATAATTTGGCAGTTATTACAGTTTTTAAAAACTCATAGGTCTACATAGGTTTTTGTTGTTTTTAACTTTGGCGTTTGTTAATAGACTCCTTCTGAGTCACATTTCCCAGCAGAATATATTATATTAACAGCATTTACATCATGTGTTGATTTGACCTGCCCAACTCAAGTAAGTAAAGCCAAAGATCAGTGTCTCTCCAGTTCTAAACAGGAAATTAACATCTTCAAGGCTTAATGTGTTTCCTAACAAATATTTTTATTATGAAAAGGGAAAAAATTACAGTTATATGGTTGGCAGAGGAGAATGAAGAGAGTATCTAGGCATGGAACCTTATATAAAACACTGAAGCACCCTACTAGCCAGATGTTAATCAGAGATAAGATAGAAACAGAAAGATGCAAGGGGAAGCCTTAGGGGACTTCCCTAGAGGTCCAGTGGTTAAGACTCTGTGCTTCCACTGCAGGGGGTGAAGGTTTGATCCCTGGTCTAGGAATTAAGATCCCACACATGCCACACATCAAGGCCAAAAAATAAAAAATCAAGAACCTTTGCTGGATCTGGGAAACAACATGTAACATTATTTATCTAAAATTAACCTTTTATAAGTGATAAAAGGTTCATATTAATAAGTGAGGTCGCTCAGTCATGCCCAACTCTTTGTGACCCCATGGACTGTAGCCCACCAGGTTCCTCCGTCCATGGGATTCTCCAGGCAAGAATACTGCAGTGGGTTGCCACTTCCTTCTCCAAGTGACAAAAGGTTAATATTAATAGAACTCTCACAGGTCTATGAAAAAGAGACATATCCTATTAGCAAATTGACCAGAATATATAAATAAGCAATTCACAACAAAAGAAATACAAATGGCCAAGATATTTTTAGAGCTTCAAACTCAGTAGTCAGAAAAATATTAAACAAGAAGATACCATTTTTCTTTCACACATAGAGTTTGCAAAGATTCTTTTAAAAAGCAGAAAGGCTCATATTGGAAATATGCCTTCTCATGTTCCACTGCTGGGAGTATAAACTGGCACAGATTTCCTGGAGGCAAATGTGGCATTATGTTCCAAATTACTTAGAAATATGCATATATTTTGATCTAGAAAATTCCAATTTTAGGAATTAACCTATTCAATTCAGCTCAGTAGTGTCTGACTCTTTGAGACCCCATGAACCACAGCACATCAGGCCTCCCTGTCCATCACCAACTCCCGGAATTTACCCAGACTCATGTCCATTGAGTCAGTGATGCCATCCAACTCTCTCATCCTCTGTCATCCCCTTCTCCTCCTGCCTTCGATCTTTCCCAGCATCAGGGTCTTTTCCAATAAGTCAGTTCTTCATATCAGGTAGCCAAGGTATTGGAGTTTCAGCTTCAGCATCAGTCCTTCCAATGAATATTCAGGACTGATATCCTTTAGGATGGACTGGCTGGATGGTCCAACTCTCACATCCATACATGACTACTGGAAAAACCATAGCTTTGAGTAGACAGACCTTTGTTGGCAAAGTAATGTCTCCACTTTTTAATATGCTGTCTAGGTTGGTCATAACTTTTCTTCCAAGGAACGTCTTAATTTCATGGCTGCAGCCACGACCTTCAGTGATTTTGGAGCCCCAAAATGTAAAGTCTCTTACTGTTTCCACTGTTTCCCCATCTATTTACCATGAAGTGATGGGACCAGATGCCATGATCTTAGTTTTCTGAATGTTGAGTTTTAAGCCAACTTTTTCACTTTCCTCTTTCATTTTCATCAAGAGTCTCTTTAGTTCTTCTTCACTTTCTTCCATAAGGGTGGTGTCATCTACATATCTGAGGTTATTGATATTTCTCCTGGCAACCTTGATTCCAGCTTGTGCTTCATCCAGTCCAACATTTCTCATGATGTACTCTGCATATAAGTTAAATAAGCAGGGTGACAATATACAGCCTTGACATACTCCTTTTCCCGATTTGGAACCAGTCTGTTGTTCCATGTCCAAATTAACCTATAGATGCACACAAAGATTTATCTCCATGGATAATATTACATTATATTCAAGAATTAGAAACAGTATGAATAGCCAGTAGTGATGAACTGGGTAAAAAATAGTTAATTTTACTTTAAAAAGTGAAATGATAAATGACATGGCCCCCCTGTATTATTGAAAAGAAAACTGTAGGCTTTTAAAGTATATAAATAGTTTTTTGTTTTGGTGTGGTTTGTTGGTTATTGAGATAAAGTATCTACCTAATTTATTGTCCAAATCAGCACATTTTTTTAGAGTAGAAGGATACTATTAACAATTAAACCAGGATTAGCATAAACTGAATCTGTTGCCTTGTTTAAACAGACTTTCAAGTCAACAAGGCAAAGATAATTTTGATGGTCTGAGTTTAACTTGATGTTTAATTCAGCCTTTTAAAATGAAAGTATTTAAAGTTTAAAGCTACCTTTAGTAGTGATTAATAACTCTAAATTTAGACCTGTGAGACAATGTATTCTATCTAAGCTTAATAAACATACAGATTTTGATAAGGTGTCTATAAAAGACTTCTTATTTTGTGATTCTTCCTAACCAGTTAGAAGCTTAAAACAGACATAATCTATTCTGAGACTTCCAAAGGTCCTTTCTATATTACCTTAGCCATACATAGCTGTATTGTTTTGTATGAATCCAATTTATACAGAATATGGAATTAAATTTCTCAGATCAAAACCTCAAGCCAGACTTCCTCTTCCCTTTCATTCTTTGAATGTTAGAAATTCATAAAAGATGGTGACTCAAAAAACCTTAAGTAGAAAGATATTAAATAGTAAAGACCAATTAGTATTCCTGTTTTAGTAAAGTACCTTACTATAAAAAAACCTGTTGAAATTTAAGATGGTACAATGTTTTTATTAAAAACATTTAATTTATGAACAGTTTTTAAAGATATTTTGGAAGAGTGATTGTTTTCTATGAAATGATATTTGATGATAAGGTAGGAAGAGTTCTTTTAGGCTAAGTATCATTGTAGGCCCTATCCCATTGTTATTTTCTAGGACTGGCAGAAAAGTGCCATCTCTCTGAACAGGAATTCTTTATACTGTTATAAAGTTAATATCATTAATTCAGAGATTATGCTTTAAAAAGTACTCCCCAACCTGTGATAAACCATAATGGAAAGGAATATGAAAAAGAATGTGCATGTATATGTGTAAGAGAATCACTTTCCTATACAGTAGAAATTAACACAACGTTGTAAGTCAGCTATACTTCAACAAAATAGTTTTTTAAAATAATTGCTCCCCCAAATGTTTTCTTCTCTAATAATCTCGTAGCAGCACCCTTTAGCTCAGTTAGAAATACCATTTTTTAAATTAAAATTCTCTTGACATCCTCTTTTAAACTTATTTTCATGGAATTTTTTTCATTTAATAGTTGGCCTTTTTAAAAATACCTACCTACTTTTCACATAAAGGATAAATCCAGGATCTGTTCAAATTGTGAAAATGTAATTGTATAAAAATGCAGTTGTGTTTAAAAGAAGGCTTCAATACTAATGATTTAAATTGCAAAACCTTCCTTGTTACAGGATCTTAGTGGAGGGTTGGGAGGGTCATTTTACATAGACTATTTTGTTTTTAATTGGGTGAAAAATACTGTAAAGTTGAATAACTACAGTAGATCCAGACTTGTAGAGCAGTACTGAAGACTCCAGAGATCCTGGAGTCAGACTGCCTAAATTCAGATACCTCCTTCAGCATTTACCAACTGTATACCCTTGAGAAAGAAACTTAACATGTCTGGTCTTCAGTTTTCTTATCAATAAAATGGAAATAACAGTGACTGTTCCATAGCCTAGAACAATGACTGGAACATGGTAAATGGTTAAATGTGAGATATTATTAACATTAATATTTTTATATTAATGTCACTAAGCTGTGTCTGACTCTTTGTGACCCCAGGGACTGCAGCCCACCAGGCTCCTGTCCATGGGATTCTCCAGGTGAGAATACTGGAGTGAATTTGCCATTTCTTCCTCCAGGGGATCTTTCTGACCCAGGGATCGAACCCACGTCTCTTGCATCAGCATGCAGTAGTTACCATCTAAACCATGACATGATTCTGTTCAAAATCGCTTAGAGTAAAATCCAGAATCTCTGATTAGACCTGTGAGTCCAGCATGATTTCTTCCTCCCCACAACTGACCTCAGACAACTTTACCCTCACGTACGCTGCTCCAGCCATGCTAGACTCCTTAGTGTTTGGGGAGCAGATAGAATGAAGCGGATTCCTGCCTCAGTGTTCACAAGTGCTGTTCCCTGGGTGAATGCCCTTCCTCTCCACTTCCAGAGATCTGCTGGGCTCACCGCAGCCCTTTCTCCTCGGGTCTCTGTTTACGTCACCTTATCAGAGAGGCCTCGCCTGACCGTCCTGTATAACACGGCACACACACCCATTCTTGCCATCACTCTCTAGCCCTCTTACCCTGCTTTATTTTTCTTCGTTGCATTGATTTATCTAACAGATTTATCTGTCTCCCCACTCCTCACTCTTAGAGTTTGAGAGAGCTTACCCGCTTTGTCCACTGTTGTTTCCCCTACATCTGGAATAGCAACTAGCTTGCTAGATGAGTAAAATATATATATATATACTTAAATGGATTCTTATCCCAGTTTAACACGAATAAACACAAGAGAATTATTTAAATTTTCTTTAGTCTAACAATTTTTTTTTTTTAGGAAAAATTAGACTAAGATTAGATCTGAAATAAGGCATTTCTAAGTATTAAAGTTGATTAAGATGCTAAATACAGGAAATTCCCCAGTCATGGGTGTATGCCAGTCGGCCCCTGCTCTCAGGCAGTCTCCAAAGCCCTTCTCCTCCTTCCTCTGCCTCCCAGTGGCGCCGCTGACGGCTGACACACTGACCAGCCTGACCTAGCCTATTCTCGGGCCACTTTTCTTACAGTGAAAGTGAGGTCACTCAGTCGTGTCTGACTCTTTGTGACCCTATAGACTGTAGCCCCCCAGGCTCCTCCATCCATGGGATTTTCCAGGCAAGAATCCTGGAGTGGGTTGCCATTTCCTTCTCCACTTCTTACAGTAGACCTTACAGTAAGTAGCCCACTGTCTTGCAACTCAATTAGTCTCATCTTGGGCCATCCTGTTATTTTTTTATTATTATTATTTTTTAATTATGTAAAAGTCTTGGCCTCCCTGGGTCCTCGTTGCTGTGCATGGGCCTTCTCTCGCTGCGGCGAGCGAGGGCTGCTCTCTGGCTGCAGTGAGCACACTCATTGCCTTGGCTTCTCTTGCTGCACAGAATAGACGCTAGAATGCGGGCTCCGTAGTTGTGGCACAGGGGCTCAGTTGCCACGTGGCACATGGAATCTTCCCCCACCTGGGAAGCAATGCAGATCCCCTGACTGGCAGGCAGATTTTTAACCACTGGACCTCCAGGGAAGTCCTGAGCTATCTTTTCTCTTGTGCATCTTGTGTATTTTTCTCTCTTTAACATCTTTGCTCTTTCTTCTTCTTTTGTTATTAACCAGTTATCTCAAATATTTCTCTTCCTTTCTTTCTTTCACTTGTCATTCTTTCTCAAAAAAAGTTCCTGATGATGGATGGTTGGCAGAAGATTAACACTTGTAATATGCCCCTTCCGAGGAAATGGAAGATACAGTTTTTTTAATCAAGTTATAGTGGCTCAGACAGTAAAGCATCTGTCTGCAATGCAGGAGACCTGGGTTCGATCCCTGGGTTGGGAAGACCCCCCTGGAGAAGGAAATGGCAGCCCACTCCAGTATTCTTGCCTGGAAAATTCCATGGACCGCGGAGCCTGGTAGGCTACAGTCCATGGGGTCGCAAAGAGTCGGACACGACTGAGCGACTTCACTTTCATATGTAAAACAAGTCCCTTTAGAAGATTTATATTAGAGGCCTTTGTCTACTTCCTTATTCTCCTTTAATTAATCTGTTTTGCCTCACATACCTTTATGTGTGGGCTCAGTTGCTCAGTTGTGGCCAACTCTTTGCAACCTCGTGGACTGTGGCCCACCAGGCTCCTCTGTCCCTGGAATTTTCCACGCAAGAATACTGGAGTGGCTTGCCATTTCCCTCTCCAGGAAATCTTCCCAACTCAGGGATTGAACCTGGGTCTCCTGCATTGACAGGTGAATTCTTTACCACTGAGCCACCTGGGAAGCTCGCTTAAATATGTACAGTCAAGCTAAAATAATTTTATTATTCAATTTTGTTTCATTTCTAGCATTGCAGATATAGTACTTTCTATTTTTCATTGGAAATATAATTATTTCTAAATTAATGTTTCTAAAAACATGGAACATTGGAACCAGAGAAACTGTGGGGGAGGCAACTGCAGACTCCTTTTGGAACTACCCCAAGTCCCCAGCCATAATTAATGGTAATTTTGTTTTTTCATGGCTTGGGAGATCTTAGTTTTCCTACCAGGGATTGAACCTGGGTGCGTGGCAGTGAAATAACAAGAGTCCTAACCACTGGACTGCCAGCGAAATCCCTATTTTTCTATAGGAAAAAGATAGCTTGAGTTCCAAGCGAATGCTTTTAAACCACTTTTAAAAAATACTGCCTCTTTTTTAAGTTAGACATTTCTTATGCTTTGTTTTTTGTATCTATATTTTATAAGGAAAAAATAGATTATTTTTCTCTAAATCAGTATGATCCAGGGTTTCCCAGCATATGGTCTGCAAAATATTAGTCCCTCAAGATGCTACTTAGAAATAAACAGAAATTCTGTCATCAAATAACTTTGGGATACATGGCACACTATATACCTTGAAGATTTATGATACATATCAGCAATAAATTTACATCTACAATAGATTTATTTAATTTTAACTATTGTTGGCAAACGTATGTAACTACTAGACTCCTTTCTCATATACATTTTGTTATTATTCTGTGGAACAGATCTGAGAGATACCTGTGATCTCTTAATGATTCAGAAATGAAGGACTTATGATATTAACTAATATTTATTGAGGGTTTCCTATGTGTCAGGCACTATTCTCAGAATTTTACATAAGTTATCAGATTTAAACTGAAAATAGATCTGTGAAATACGGGCATTGTTATTATTTCCCTTTTACAGATGAAGAAACTGAGGTTCAGAATGGTTAACAACATGCCCAAAGTCACAAGGCTGGGAAGTAAGCATTTGAGTCTGTTCAGTTCAGTTCAGTCGCTCAGTCGTGTCCGACTCTTTGCGACCCCATGAATCACAGCATGCCAGGGCTCCCTGTTCATCACCATCTCTCGGAGTTCACTCAGACTCATGTCCATCAGGTCCATGATGCCATCCAGCCATCTCATCCTCTGTCGTCCCCTTCTCCTCCTGCCCCCAATCCCTCCCAGCATCAGTCTTTTCCAATGAGTCAACTCTTCACATGAGGTGGCCAAAGTACTGGAGTTTGAGCTTTAACATCATTTCTTCCAAAGAAATCTCAGGGTTGATCTCCTTCAGAATGGACTGGTTGGATCTCCTTGCAGTCCAAGGGACTCTCAAGAGTCTTCTCCAACACCACAGTTCAAAAGCATCAATTCTTC
>SJYV01038633.1:1179053-1205649 GCA_006410875.1 Neotragus pygmaeus | reverse complement strand
AGCATCATTCCTTCCAAAGAAATCCCAGGGTTGATCTCCTTCAGAATGGACTGGTTGGATCTCCTTGCAGTCCAAGGGACTCTCAAGAGTCTTCTCCAACACCACAGTTCAAAAGCATCAATTCTTCGGCACTCAGCCTTCTTCACAGTCCAACTCTCACATCCATACATGACCACAGGAAAAACCATAGCCTTGACTAGATGGACCTTAGTCAGCAAAGTAATGTCTCTGCTTTTGAATATACTATCTAGGAGGCTTAATGAAATGTAAATAACATATCACAATCAAAACCATATATATTTAAAAACACTCTTAGGAATGAATAATTCTATCAAACAATAAGAAAAAGAATCGAGTAACAGCAGTAAAACTAAATCGAGGTTAATCTAAATCCCTTTTAAAGAGAGAGAAAGCAACCCATCAGATGTCCTGCGGTGCATGTGGATGTTTGGGAGAGGGCTGCCCTGAAATCTGAAATGAACCTGCATGGGACCCTGGATCCCTCATGGTGACCCCACGGTGTGACCCTCATCCTTCTTTGGAAAGGGAGATGTTGTCATCCTCTGTACGATCTTCTCTAAAGAGAGCAGGTAAACTTACCACCAGCAGCACACTTTGAGTAAGAGACTGTAAGGGATCCCTTTTATCACTTACTGCCTGTCTTACTCACGTGTAATAGTTTGTAAGCACTTCTCTTTTTCTGGTCCTTCAGTTTCCACACTCCTCCTGTTGCTTGTCCTTTTGGGAGGCAGGTTTAGATTTTCCTGAAAGATGAGTGTTTTCATCCAGACCATCCATTATTTCCCTTTGAAGTTGTTCTACACATTTTTTTTCCTGAGGTGCTTTCAGCTTTAGTTAGTTGGGACTAGCAGGATTCCCATCCCTTTCTGACTGGTTGCTTGTGCTCTCGAAGGTGAGTCATTAGCACACCGTGATGTGAGAGTTAAGGGACATCGCTTTTTGATTCATTTTGAAAGATCTGCTGTGTCCTCAAGTGAAGAGTGGACCCTTCCACATTCAGGAAGCAACAGTTAGAACTGGACATGGAACAACAGACTGGTTCCAAACAGGAAAGGGAGTATGTCAAGGCTGTCTACTGTCACCCTGTTTATTTAACTTATATGCAGAGTACATCATGAGAAATTCTGGGCTAGAAGAAACACAAGCTGGAATCNTGACCTTTTCCAGTCCTGTGGCCACTGCTGAGTTTTCCAAATGTGCTGGCATATTGAGTGCAGCACTTTCACAGCATCATCTTTCAGGATTTGAAACAGCTCAACTGGAATTCCATTACCTCCACTAGCTTTGTTTGTAGTGATGCTTTCTAAGGCCCACTTGACTTCACATTCCAAGATGTCTGGCTCTAGATCAGTGATCACATCATCATGATTATCTGGGTCATGAAGATCTTTTTTGTACAGTTCTTCTGTGTATTCTTGACACCTCTTCTTAATATCTTCTGCTTCTGTTAGGTCCACACCATTTCTGTCCTTTATTGAGCCCATCTTTGCATGAAATGTTCCCTTGGGATCTCTAATTTTCTTGAAGAGATTTCTAGTCTTTCCCATTCTGTTCTTTTCCTCTATTTCTTTGCATTGATCGCTGAAGAAGGCTTTCTTATCTCTTCTTGCTCTTCTTTGGAACTCTGCATTCAGATGCTTATATCTTTCCTTTCTCCTTTGCTTTTCGCCTCTCTTCTTTTCACAGCTATTTGAGTCTAGGCAGTCTATTTACAAAATCTATATACAATCTCTAGTCTCCGTGACCTTTAATGATGTCATTTATCAATGTTCAACAAATGAAAGAATGACTTATTTTAAAATCCTGTGTTATTTTGTGACTTCCCTGGCAACCCAGTGGTTAAGACTCCATGACTCCAATGCAGGGGGCACAGGTTCCACCCCCGGTCAGGGATCATCCCGAATGCTATGGGATGCAATTAAAAAAAAAAAAAAAAATCTTATTTTTGTCATGCAGATATTGCTGGAATTCCTCTGCCTCAGAACCTGAGTGGATACTCTCTGCTGCCATCATTGTCAGAAATGTTTAAGAATGAACAAAAATTTAAAAACCTACACCCACCCTGGATTCTGAGTGAATTCCATGGATGCAATGTAAATGCTTCCACCTACATGCTTCGAACTAACCAATGGAAGTATATAGCCTACTCTGATGGTGTTTCAGTATTACCTCAACTCTTCGGTAAGTTTGCTGATATTATTTTTTAGGTAGAGATTATTTTTAATGAGTTGACCTATACAGTATTTGCTCAAGGGAGCCAATAATCTTTGGTCAGATGGTTGGATGGCATCACCGACTCCATGGACATGAATTTGAGTAAGCTCCGGGAGTTGGTGATAGGCAGGGAAGCCCGGCGTGCTGCAGTCCAAGGGGTCACAAAGAGTCTGACATGTGTGAGCAACTGAGCCAAATCTTTGTTAAAGTAAATAAATACCTGCAGTTTCTCACACTGGGTCAGTTTACAAAATATTGCCCTGGAGAGAAGCTGCTTCTTTGAAAATCAGCATCTGAATGCCAAAGCAAGTGCCCTAAGGCTTTTGATCTGGGTCTCAAGACTGACGCAGCTGTATCCTCTGATCAAGGTGTCTTCTGATATTCATGGAGCACCCTCTCATTGTACCTCAGATTCAGTTGTTCTGGAGGATTAACTCCTATCCTTTGGAGGCTGACACCCTACATGTATTATTTGACATTCCCCTCAGCCCTGCAAGATAATGTGCTGTGTGTTCAGTCACTTCAGTTGTGTCTGACTCTTTGCAACCCATGCACCGTAGCCCGCCAGGCTCCTCTGTCCAGGGGGTTTTCCCGACAAGAATGCTGCAGTGGGTTACCATGACCTCTTCTGGGGGATCTTCCCGACCCAGGAATTGAATCTGCATCTCCTGCATTGCAGATGGATTCTTTACCTGCTGAGCCATTGGGGAATCCCCTCCAACATGATATTATCATCCTATTTTATAGAGAAGACTAGGGTTCAGATACCCATGCAAAGTCTCATAGCTAAGAAGTGGAAAAGCTTGGGATTTCAACCCAGGTCTAACTCCAAAATCCATGCTCCTTTTCGCCTACAAAAATCTGGTAGAATCACTACTCTGAATTTGTTTTCAAGCAGCATTATTAGATTTATGGTTTTACTTATTCTTTGCCACCTTTTTGCACATAAAATGTGCTAAAGTTCTTTTTAATATTCCTTTCTCCCTAAATTTTTCCCAGTTATAAATGCCAAAATTATTAATTCAAAATAATTCTTTAGAGGCTGAATTGATTGACCCGTTCTTAACTCTAAAAGGAGGAGATTCTTGGCTTCAAAAATGTACTAAAGTTTTCATTCTGTTGAGTAACGGGCACCTCTTGTTCATTCATTGTTTATGTTCTGCAAAAAAGCAGATGTGACTATCAAAAGAATCAGTCGGGGAGCCTGTCTTTCCTGTATTCTCTAGGGTTTATTCACTGATTTCCCTTTCTCAGAGAGGTGCCATCTGAAATCACCCAGCAAAATCATGCGTGTCATCAGCAATCTTCTGGCTAATGCACTTAAATAAGCCTGTAGGGGTTTTTCCCTCACTGTACACTCATTGTTCATTTACTGTTTCAGGCAAATTGTCATAAGAGCTTCAATTTGCTATTTTTCCAACTAGGTTGGCATTCTAGTTATATCCTCTGTCTTCCTATATTGTAGGTCAAAGGAGTGTTTATGTTATCTGAAATGTTTATCATTATTTTCTCGATGGTAGTGACTGAGAGTTCTTATTTCCATGACTATTTGCTCAAATAGTATCACCGAATGTAATTTTCAAAAATCCAAGCACGGGTTGCAAATGTATTTAAAAGCAAACAGAAAACCTAGGAGTAAGAGAAGTTGCAAGAACATGACTTGACTATATAAAGAATTTTACAGCTGGAACATTTGGGCCTGTTGAAATGGAACAATATAAGCATTAACATATATTTTTTTGCACGTCAAAGTAACCAAAGTATCAAAAACAGAAAGAACTGAGGCTAAGCCAGCCTACTAGTTTGACTGTTTCTGCCATCTAAGAAGAGATAAAGGGGAAAATCTGATAGTAGGATAATGATAAGAAGGAAGAGACATACATTTAGAAAGGTGTTTAACTTTTGGTATATTAAGTTTCCATTTATACCATCCTTCAGCTTACTACGCTAAGAAGAACTGAGAATAAAAATAAACTATACAGAGTAATGACATTTTTAAATGTTTTTTTAAGCAGGTAACTGTTTTGACAGTTATTCAATTTTTTTTTTCTTTCAGATCTTTCCTCAGATCCAGATGAATTAACAAATATTGCTGCAAAGTTTCCAGAAGTTACTTCTTCTTTGGATCAGAAGCTTCGTTCCATTATTAACTACCCTAAGGTTTCTGCTTCTGTCCACCAATACAATAAAGAGCAGTTTATCAAGTGGAAACAAAGTATAGGGCAAAACTATTCAAATGTCATAGCAAACCTTAGGTGGCACCAGGACTGGCTGAAAAAACCAAAGAAGTATGAAAATGCCATTGATCAGTGGCTTAAATCCCACTCTGATCCAAAAACAATTTGAACAACAAAAAAGAAAAGAATGTTTTAGAGGTATATAGAAATATGTTACAAAATCATGATTCATTATGCATTTTAAATACCAGTTTTAATAATTACTGATTTTAAATTAAAGAATGTACTCTTTTAAAACAAGATACCAATCACTATAGAATAATATATTTTTAAAATGATTACTATCAAGACCTTATACTTACCAACTTCTAACAACTTAATGGGAGTATTAAAAGGATGGAAACAAATATTAAAACATAAAGTTGTGTTCCTCTGAATATTATGGAATATAGAACATTGTAACAATTATTAAAATTATTACTTATGAGCCATAAAATAGTTATTTTTGAGTATCCAATGCTGTCTGATGAGTTATTTTTATCTGATTGGACATAGGTCATTTGAATGTATTTGATGGGAGAATTTGAAGTATTTTATGGGACACAGACCATGGATATGGCTGATTTTATTTTATTTTTTTAAATAGGCAAAATATATACACAAGGTATAAATTTTAGAAAGGTACTAAAGGGTTAACAATGAGTGTAAAGTCTCTTTTCTTTTCCAGTCCCTCAACCATCCAGTTCCCCTTTTTGGAGACAACCACGGTAACCACCTTCCTACATATCCTTTGAGAGACAGCACTCCCCCACCCCCAACAAATGGCAGCATACCATGCAAAATATTCCACAGCTTGCTCTTTTTCTCCACTTTCACAAAGACACCTAGAAGTGAAATTGCTGGGGCAAGACTCTATCTAGCAAAATTACTCTAGACACTACTATATTAACCCTACAAAAGTTAGACCAATTTATACTCTCACTAGAAACATGTGTCCTCACATTTATTGCCAGCTGGGCAGATAAAAGATATCTTATTGTTATTTTCCTTACTATGTGTAAAGTAGACCATATTTTCATATATTTAATAGCCATTGGAATTTTCTTTACTATGACCTTTTCTATTTCTATACTTTGCCTAGTTTCTGTTGGTTGTCTTTTTTACTACATACTTTAGATATTAGCTCTCTCTGTTAGAGAAGCTGCAAATATCTTTTTCCTTTTTGTAATTTGTATTTTGACTAGTGCCCTAGTGCTTGTTGACATGTAGAAATTGGTATTTTCATCCAATCCGATTTGTGAATCCTTGCTTTTGTGGCTTTGGGGTTTTGTGTCATATTTAGAATGGCTTTTCCTACCTATCTTCATTTAGAGTTTTGTTTTTCACTCTTAGATTTTTAACCCATGGGAATGTATTACATATTAGAGATCTAATTTTAGCTTGTTTCTTTTAAGATGACCACCCAATTGACCTCTTAATGAGAAAAGTAATATTTATTCCATTAGTTAGAAAATGCTACTTTGCTATATAACAACTTTTGTTGAATAAATGATCTTTTCCTCTATTGATCTGAAATGACATTTTTATTATATACAAGTCACATTAACATTTGGGTCCTTTCAAAACATTTCTTTGCAGTGGACCATTCTATTTTGTTTATAAATGGGGTAGGCACTATCTGGTAGGACTGTTTCCCGTGAATCAGTTTTCTTTTCTAGAATTGTCCAGGCTATTCTTGCTTATTTATTTTTCTCATATAAACCTAGAATCAAACTGTCTAGTTCCAAAAATGAAAAATCTTGGTAGTCTTTTTATGATATCATATTAAATGTATAGTCTAAATTAGGGAGAACTGAATTTTTTATGATATTCAGTTTTTCTAAAGAATATAGTATGCTTTCCCCTTTAAGATTTCTTTATATCACTCAACAGTATTCTAAGTTTTCTTCATGTAATCAGTTTCTTCATAGACGTTTTTAGAAAGTCAGGACCTTTAAAAAATGCCACCTAGGCCTCATCCCTGGGCTTCCCAGGTAGCACCAGTGGTAAAGAACCTGCCTGCCAGTGCAGGAGACAGAAGAGACGTGGGTTCAGGTCCTGGGTTGGGAAGTTCCCCTGGAGAAGGGCGTGGCAACCCACTCCAGTGTTCTTGCATGGAGAATCCCATGGACAGAGGAACTTGGCTGGCTACAGTCCACGGGGCCGCAAAGGGTCAGACATGACTGAAGCGGCTTAATTCTGACCCCATCCCACAGCAGTGGGATTAGAATTCCAGCGATGGCATCTGGGCAGTTTTGTTCTTGCTACTGTTTTGTCTGTTAAGCTGCTCAGCAGTTGATCCTAATGTGTAGCCAGAGCTGACTTTATTCCTACCTATTTTATCACTTGATGATATTTTATCATCTGTGCTATTTTAAATAGATGATTCTTCCATTCTATCTTCTAACCAGTTATTTATATATGCAAACTCTATGTCTATACATTTACTTTATGCCAACAATATATTTTTGTACCAGTAGTTTTCCAGTTGGTATCTTATATTCTTTGGTTAAAAGTCTATCTGCAAATAACAATTTTACCTAATTTCCTCTTTTTTCAATCTAACTTTCCTTTTCAAACTGTCTTAGAAGTTTTCTTCATGAGCCAGTTCATCTCCTTTGTTTATTGCTCTTCAGTGAATTTGTATGAGCTTATCTTTGCATTTATGTATGAATTTCTCAGAAATAAATTTCACTTCAGATGTATTCTGAAGTAAAACTATTAAGAGAAAGATCTCAGTACTAGATTATTGCGGTTAAAATTAAAATATACAAATCTACCTCCTATCTCCTAACTGAACCTAAGGGATATAAAAATATCTAACATGTACTATATATGTTATTATAGGGAAAAATAAAGCAGTAATAATAGAAATGTGATTCTGAAAACATGGGCATATAAAGGTAAATATAATCTACCTCATTCTATTCAAACCCTTTAAGATGCATTCATTGTTAGAATTTACCAAGCATCTACAATGTTTTAATTATATTCAACATAGCTTCTCTGGTGACTTAGTTGGTAAAGAATCTGCTTTCAGTGCGGGAAACTGCCTGCAATGTAGGAGACCCAAGTTCAATCCCTGGGTTGGGAAGATCCCAGAGAAGAAAATGCCAACGACTCCAGTATTCTCGCTTGGGAAATCCCACGGACAGAGGACCCTGATGAACTACATGCGGTCACAAGGGTCAGACACGACCTAGAGACTAAACCACCACCACCAATACAGTATCATAATCAGGTAAAATTATGGTTTAGGACTGTATCTAACCCAAAATGGTATCTTAACAACCAAGAAAGCAAAAAAAAAAAAAGAAAGAAAAACTTGCAAAACAAAGACAAATCATCTAATGCCAGAGTCTGAGAGGACCTTACTCTCATCAATAGCTGGATTGAGGACGATCTTCGGGCTTCATCTTTCACTCCCTCTTCCGATCCACCACCATCTGTTGTTTGGAGTTTTGCAATAGTCTCCTATGAGGTCTCCCTGAGCCTGCCCTTGGCTGTCCTCGTTCTCCTCTCAACATAGCAGTCAGAGTGATTCTGTTAAGATAGAGCAGATCACACTGATGGATACTCAAACCTTCCACTGGTTTCTCACTTTACTCTAGTAAAACCCTATGGACTGAAAGAAAAAAAAAAAAAAAAAGAAGAAGCACAACCTAGAAGCTGAGAATTATATTTTAATGGTAGACTGGCTGAGGACCTAAGCTCAGCAAGCAGCCTCTCAGATAGCTCTGAGGGAGAGACTGCCCCAAAGAGGTAAGGGAAGAGCCAGGTTATATAGGAGCTTTTGCAACAAAAAAAGCAGGCAGTAGAAACATCAAAAGACTATGTTAATTAGAGAAAAACAGACATTCCAAGTTAATAAATTTAGCACTTGTCTATGTACTGTCATTGTTCAGTTACTCAGCTGTGCCTAACTCTGCAACCCCACTGATTACAGCACGCCAGGCTTCCCTGTCCATCACTATCTCCCAGAGGTTGCTCAAACTCATGTCCATTGAATCGATAATGCCATCCAACCATATCATTCTCTGTCACCCCCTTCTCCTCCTGCCCTCAGTCTTTCCTAGCATCAGGGTCTTTTAAAATGAGTCAGTTCTTCACATCAGGTGGCCAAAGTATTGGAGCTTCTGCTTCAGCATCAGTCCTTCCAACAAATATTGAGTTGATCTCCTTTAGGATGGACTGGTTTGATCTCCTTGCAGTCCAAGGGACTCTCAAGAGTCTTCTCTGGCATCACGATTTGAAAGCATCACTTCTTTGGCACTCAGCCTTCTTTATGGTCCAACTCTCAACATCCAAACGTGACTACTGGAAAAACCATAGTTTTGACTATATGGACCTTTGTCGGCAAAGTGATGTCTCTGCTTTTTAATATGCTATCTACGTTTGTCATAGCTTTTCTTCTAAGGAGCAAGCATGTTTTACTTTCATGGGTACAGTCACGATCCCCAATGATTTTGGAGCCCAAGAAAATAAAGTCTTTCACTGTTTCTACTTTTTCCCCATCCATTTGCCTTGAAGTGATGGGACCAGATACCATGATCTTCATTTTTTGAATGTTGAGTTTTAAACCAGCTCTTTCACTCTTCTCTTTCACATTAATCAAGAGGCTCTTTTAATTTCTCTGTTTTCTGCCACTAGAGTAGTATCATCTGCATATCTGAGGTTGTTGATATTTCTCCTGGCAACCTTGATTCTAGCTTGTGCGTCATCCAGCCCAGCATCTCACATGATGTACTCTGCATATAAATTAAATAAGGAGGGTTACGATATACAGCCTTGACATACTCCTTTCCCAATTTTGAACCAGTCTGTTGTTTCATGTTTGATTCTAACCATTGCTTCTTGACCTGTATACAGGTTTCTCAGGAGACAGGTGAGGTGGCCTATGTATGGGGAGATGCAAGAATCTGGGCTTAATGAAACTATCTAGGGCCCGTATCCTATTTTTCGAGATCCTGAATACCTTCAGGGTGCACAGGGAGTGGGGGCAGCTGCAGTGGCTGATGGCCTGATGGTCATAACATCCTTTGTTTATTGATACGGCAGGTGACATTCTGAATCACAAGCTTCAGTCATTACAGTGGCCTCAGTTCAGTTCAGTTGCTCAAGTCATATCTAACTCTTTGTGACCCCATGGACTGCAGCACGCCAGGCCTCCCTGTGCAACACCAACTCCCGGAGTTTACTCAGACTCCATCGAGTCGGTGATGCCATCCAACTATCTCACCCTCTCTTGTCCTCTTTTCCTCCCGCCCTCAATCTTTCCCAGCATCAGGGTCTTTTCAAATGAGTCAGCTCTTCGCATCAGGTGGCCAAAGTACTGGAGTTTCAGCTTCAGCATCAGTCCTTCCAGTGAATATTCAGGACTGATCTCCTTTAGGATGGACTGGTTGGCTACCGGGTCCTAAGTGATCTGGCCTCTCACTCTACCTGTCCTCCCGCACTCCACTTTGCTCACTGCTCCAGCCCCACTGGCCTCCCTGTCCTTTCCCAGGCATGTCAGACAAGCATGAACTCAAGCCCTTTGTGCCTGTCAGCTCTCTTGGCCTAGAATGCAGTTCTTTCAGATGTCAAAAGGGCTCACTTTGTTATTGCCTCCAGGTCATTGCTAAAATGTTAACCTCATCACAAGGGCTTACCTGCTTTACTGTTCTGCATATAAATCATTACTCTCCAGCTTAGTGTATGTTTCACAGACCATTTGTTGATTCTGTCTCCCACCCCTCCTACCCCACTAGAATGGAGGCTCCGTACAGGAATGGCCTTTTGGTCCTTTTTTTTTCCCTAAAGTACCCCCAAGGACCTTACGCACAGTAGAAGCTCAGCAAATATTTGTTCAACTGGTATGCTAGGAATTTGAGTTTTTCAGATATTACATTGTATTAGAAAACCAACCTATTTGTCCATGACCGGGCAAGGGGTGAAATGGAGTAGCCTGCTCAAAAAAGCTGAGCCTTCTAGAAAGAGTAAATTATCGCAAAAGCCTGCAGAGGAGAGTTTGACAAAGGAACTCTATCCCTCTTTATGTTTCCTTTTTCTATGAAAAAGGCCGGATACTAAGTATTTTACGCTTTGTGAGCATATGGGTCTCTTTCACAACTGCTCAATCCTGCCATATGTGAACAAACGAGCCTGGCTATATTCCAGTGAAGCCTTGTTTACAAAAACACAGGATCTGACCTGTGGGCCACAGATTGCTAACTGCTAGTCCAGAACAATGGTTCACAGCTCGCTGCAATTTGGAATCATCGGAGGATGTTTAAAAACTATTAATGCCTGGCTTCCACCTCCAAGCACTGAGACTTTTAAAAGCTCTCCAGGTGATTCTAATGTGCAGCAAAATGCAAGAACCATGGGCCTGGAACCTTGTTATTCAAACTATGGTCTTGGACCAGAAGCATCCACATCAATTGGAAGCTTTATATATTTTTATTTCTCTTTGTAAAAAGGAAAAAAAAAAGTATATCTGTATTCTTTCTACTGTTTGTGGTTTTCCATTTCATAAAACCCAGGGGATCTTACTAAAAACTATGATAATTGATGAGATTTGTTAAATAGCTGAGATGAGATTTGTTAAATAAATACAAAAGTCAACACCTATCTGTAAGAATGTTAATTATCTGTAAAAACAATCACTAGATAAAAATGGAAATTAGGAAAAATATTCCACTCACAATATGACATTCTACAAAACAGTTTAAAGTTTTACAGGAGGCACGAACCTAGATGAAAAAAATTATAAAGTTCTATTAAGTTTACAAACAAGATATGGACATGGAATGACAGCATGTTCTGGGATAGTAGAATCTAATACTAAAATGCTCTTTTCCAGAATTAATGCATACATTTCACACAATGCAGTTTTTAATCTCATTAAGGTTTTTCTTTCATTGGACTAAATGACCGTAAGGTTTTCAAGGAACACTGAATGTCTGAAGTATCTAGTAAATTATGAAGAGAGAATATGAGATAGGACAATCCTTACTGGCTATTCATACTGTAAATCACTGAATCAAACTAGAATTTGGGGATGAGGGGCCATGAGCAAAAAAGAGAGATAATTACAAAGTAGGTGAAAGAAGCTCAATGTGGAAAACAGATTGATCCCTTCTACACTGGTTAGATATTCTGGGTTTGTGTGTGTGATGCTTACAATTATGCCAGGGTGCAGCCCCGGTGGGTCCAGGGTAATCCGAAGGGGGACGGAGTTGGAGTCCTAGGAAAAACTTATTTAATTACAGATAGAGAGAAATTGGAAAATTAGTGGAGAAGAAGAGGCTGAATAACTTGGTTTACATGGAATACCAATCACCACCTACGTAGGCCATAGGCATCTTTCCATTCTCCTGAAGGAGAGGAAGAACTGAGGCCTCCCCGGTCCGATCTTAGAAGCCCAGGCAAAATTAGTAGGCTTGGTGAGTACCCACATACCAGATGGGAATTCGGCCAGAAAATAGTAGGAGAGAAACGTGGGATACCAATAAAATTCCAAGACAAGAAATTTGCACCATCTACGTTGGGCCACCGGAGCCACTTGAATATCGGAAGGTGCCCCTCCTTGGGCTCCTTCTCGCGTGGGCTTGAAAGCCAGGACAAGTAAGGAGATGTGGCGGGCACCCATGCTCCAGATGGGAATTCAGCCAGAAAAATGGAGAGCAAGAAAGAAGCGACATGGGGGAATCAATCTTTCCAGAAACGGATCTGATTTTTTTATTTTTTAGGTTTGCTTATATACCTTTTGTTACACGTAGGGATGAATACAGAGTAACGCGGGGGTCAGCAGACCTGACCCTTGTCAAAAATCAGGTGCTTCACATAAATGTATAAAAAAAAGGTCTTAGGGGTTTTACATCATCTTCTGGCCATGNCCCCCTGAAGGAAATGGTGCTCGAAACATATGTATTCCACTGAAGAACCGTTCTCATAGGTGTTGAGTATTGAACTCTTAATAACTCCATTTTTAATAGCTGGAGGAGATGCACACATTCTTTTAGATTCTGCAAAAATAATTGTTAAAGTCCACAGTGAATTGCTACAGGAGGTGGCCAGTGCTTTCATGACTGCTACAGAAATAAAACAAGATGCTTCATTTCAAAGCATTTTTAAGACAACTCTCGAGTAATTTTTAAATATCAAAAGCATTTTCTGCTGTCACGTCATACATAAAATTTATGCTTGCAATTAGAATCTCATAGCATTAAATATACATTTAAAACTAGCCAAGTATTAACAATCATGATTTTACTTTTCTCGTTTCTGTCTTCCAAAAGTGAAAGCGTGTAAAATCTGTCTCGAAGCCATGTTTCTGAATGCATTCTCTTCCTTTTTTCCTTATTAAAAGTGACAGTCCCCTGTCTAAGCAGTCCACAAATTCTCTCCCTCTGCTTCAAGTTTCCTTCTGAGACAATGCTCTCCAGCTCACCCTGAGGTGAGCTTTACAAGCGTACTGGTTGCCCACAGGAAAGTGATCCATCCTCTGAAAGTCTGGTGACATTTGCAAAATCTCATGATTTCTCCTTTTACAAAATTGACTTATGAAGTTAAAAGATGTCTTCATCGTCATCCTATTTAAGGGTATGTGCTAACTGGTAACTGATTGGCTCATTCCCAGTTTTAGATTGGATGATGAGGGTGGTAGATAGCTTTTGGTCTTATCCTTTGAACCATATTGATCACGAGTGCTATTGGTCACCTAAGAAATTCAGGAAGCACTGTTTGTTTGTTTGTTTGTTTGTTTTCTTGGCTGTAGCATGCAGAATTTTCCTGGACTAGGGATCAGAAACTGAGGTCCCTGCAGTGAAATTAATGGAGCCTTCACCACTGGACTATCAGGGAAGTCAGGAAGCACTATTGTTTTACCTTTTCTAATACATGAAGGATATTTCACTTCTCCTCTATTACACTGCACAGATAATTCAGAGGGTGGGGTTGATGGAGACAACTCATATCCCTGCTTACATACAAAATCGATTAAATCTCCATGTAAGATCTTTCCCTCAAAATTCCACTTCATCTCCACGTTATTTCTGTGCATGTCACCCACGTTAACAGTACACGGCTCTGTAAAACAAAGTCTGTTTTAAATTCTTTTCTCATCTTACAAGTATGAGTGTGATACATTTTTACCATAAAATTATGATAGGCATCAAAAGCAGTATTTTACATTTACCACTTTGTATTATTAAAGCTCTTCATATACACAATAAAGTATATATTGCATTACTATCAAGTGAATTTATATATTTCATATAACCTCTGTTATACCATAAATTAAAACCAAATAAAACCAATTGAAACCAAATAGACCAATTAAAACCAAATAAAAACTCAATTTGAAACATTAAAAATATTGTTTAGGGCCAGCAACAACTTAGATTCATCATGATTTCCTTTCTATAAAATAAAAACCTTCAAACAGGAAATGTACTTATTGTGTCATATTTGTGGGACACCTGTCACTTGATATTCATCAGCAAATAAAACAAAGCTCCTTGACTTCATGGAGATTGCCTTCTAACTGGGAGAAATGCAATACGATAAACAAATGTGTTAAATATATGGATCTTGTTTGTCCATCTTTAAACGACATATATAAGTGAGGTAGAATAATGAAGAGTGGAGGGGAGGGGCTGTCACAGAGCTAGGGGAAGGGAGGTTATGCTTCTAGGTAAGGTGGTTCGGACAGGCTTGCCTGTGCATGCGCGCTAAGTCGCTTTAGTCATGTCTGACTCTTCACGATCCCATGGACTGTAGCCTGCCAAGCTCCTCTGTCCATGGGATTCTCCAGACAAGGATACTGGAGTAGGTTGCCATTTCCTCCTCCAGGGGATCTTCTCGACCCAGGGACTGAACTCACATCTCTTATGTCTCCTACATTGGCAGGTGGGTTCTTTACCTCTAGTGCCACCTGGTTAAGCCCTGTGGTGACTATGGTTAACAATATTATTTGGTACACTTAAAAGACGCCAAAAGAGAGGATCTTAAATGCTCTCATCATGACAACAGTCCCCTAAATTACTCGAGGTGAAGGATATCTAAACCAACTTTATTATGGTAATAATTTCACAGTGTGTTTGTGTATAGAATCATCACACTGTACACCTTAAATCTATACTATGTTATATGTCAATTGCACCTCAATAAAGCAGGGGAAATTTTTGTTTAAATTCATCGTGTTCTATATCTTACCTAAGCAAACAGGTGGTGATGACCATCTTCCTTGTTCACAATGAGATATTTTTGCTCCTCTCAATAAGTAATATTCATTGCATCTATATTCCACAGAGGATCCTGTTGGGTAGCTTGCCAATAACTCACCAATAATAGCCCCATTTATTACATCAGGTGGAGGATTACAATTCTCAGTATTTTCTATGAAAAGAAGTTACTTTTAGATTAACATGAACTTATAATAACATAATGACATAATACAGTTGCCCAGACAAGAGTCCTTCAGTATTTGTACCAAGTAATTTAGGACAATTGATTTCTGAATTCATCAGAAATTAGAGAAACATCATTCAGCTACATATTATTAAAATTTATTAAGCAAGACAATACAGCAAATGTTTTGCTGAAGAACAAGTATGAGTCTTTTTTACTTTTCTGGTTTACAAAGGAATCATACTATAGATATTCTTAAGACGAGTGGAAAGGTAAAGAGTGTTTTAACCTAAAGATTATGGTCGGTTCTAAAACTGTCATTTGTCATTATTCTGTTTTATTTTTTCCTTCTCCTCTCTCTTCATCTCAGATCTCAGTCAACCCATGGATGAAAAGTTCCATTTTTCTGTCTGTAGGAGTCTTGCTTTTACTCTGCTAATTTCTCTAGCATCCTTAGCAGCTTATCTCTTATGCAATAGTTATCCTTGGTAAACATGTGGAGGTCTCTCCAGGACCTGGTCAAAGAAATGAGGATGACAGGAAGGGTGGCATCCCGGAGTTGTAACCTGGTTGCGTTCTTGAGTTAAATGAAAGGCCAGGTTTATGGCTCAGAGAGCTGGGGAGTCAGAATGGACAGATGCAAAAATATTAGAATCAAGACATTCAAAAATTATTTGCTTTCCTATTCTTTATATTGGATTAAAAATATGAATCTACAGAGAGCCTCATATGCTTCAGGAAAATTGCAGAGTAGGTGCTCTATCTGTGCATGTCCAACTCTTCTAAGCAGCGGACTATTGCTATAAGCGTGTGGATTAAACGAAGAGAATGGAAAATTCTGCACGCTAGGCTTAGCTCTGGATATGACACGCAGCACACATACCAACACACTCAGGGGGAAGGGTCCATCTCCCGTGGTTGCACGTTATTTCTCTGGATCCACGGAGGTGATAGCCCCTCTCACACACGTAGGCCACCTTATCCCCGCTGTGATAGACCTCGGAGGGCGGGTTTACCGCGCCGTTCCCCACCGACGGCGGGGCCTCACAGGTCGTCCTCTGCTTGTCCTCTGGAAGGGGACAGTTGAGAGAGAAGAGACACTTAGCTCCACACGCAGGTTTCTCGCCAGGGAAAGCTTAGTCGAGGTGCTGCTAACCAACGCAGTTGGGAGGCTCCGTCCATTTCCCGTTTTCACAGCGTATCTCTTCTGCTCCCTGCCTGGCGAAGTTAAGTCCACACTCGATACGAACTGTTTCTCCGTGCCGGTAGGTGGTTGAGTACGTTTGAAGGTTGGAGTTCAGAGGCAGAGGGGGAGGAGGACACCGATTTCTTCTTCCTTAGGGAAAAACATCAGGATGTTTAGTCGTATAGCCACCAGGAATAATAGTTAAGATCTCAGAAGCACATTGGGCTGTGCCAAGGACGCTAAGAAGTTTGGCAGGCAGACTGGGGTCACCCCCTTGGATCCGCACATCCTGACAGTCACTTCCTCGAGTCACCCCCTCCCCAGGAGCAGGAACTGGGTCTTGCTTTAACCGATGAACACAGCGGAGATGATGTGGTGAGGTGACTGTGTTTAACACAGCCACAAGTATGGAGGTGTGATCAGGCCCTTCGTCCCAAGAGACCCTGTCCCCCTACTGATCTGGAGGAGAAGCTGCCTTGTCTGCGAGCTTCCAAAGACAGGGAGCACAGGGCTACCTCCAGGGGGCAGCCAGCAGACACTACGACCCTCGGCTCAGTAGCCGCCAAGCTCAGAAACCTGCCACAAATCACAGAAAGCTTGAGTGCAAGATTCTTCCCTTGTCCAGCCTCAGATGGCACTGAGGCTTGCCTATTGCTTCATCAGACATGGACACACAGCTATAGCTGATCCACATTTGTATGTGGTTTTAAGCTGTTACTCAGTTGCTTAATCATGTCTGACTCTTTGGAACTCCATGGACTGTAGCCCACCAGGCTCCTCTGTCCTTGGGAATTCCCAGGCAAGAATACTGGAGTGCCATTTCCGTCTCCAGGGTTTAAGCTGTTAAGGTCATGCAATAGAACACAAAAAAAGAGCCAGAATTTTACATTCATTATCTCCTTTAATCTTAAAATAATTTTGTTAAGTAGGGACTATTTCATTTCCCATATTATAGACAGAGGAACTTAAACTTAAGAAGTAAGTAAATTATTCATAAGTGGTGGATCTTGGCATTCCTGAACCCGTGTCTATATGAATTAAAATCTCCTCCTCTTAACTATTCTAAGATACTGACTATATTCATTTTCCACGACTGCTTGGACAAATTACCACAATGGAGTGGCTTGACATACCACACGTTTATTCCCTTACAGTTCTGGAAACCCAAGCCCAGAGTCGGCTTTCCTAGGCTGGGATCTGGGTGTCGGGAGAGCGGCGTTCTTCCAGAGGCTTTAGGGAGGAAGTGGCTTGTCTGCCTCTGCAGCGCCTGGGTGCTGCCAGCGCACCTCGGCTCGTGACTTTCCCACTCCAACCTTTGCTTCCACTGCCACCTCTCATACTTGATCCTCTGTGGTCAAATCCCGCTCTTCCTCTTATAGCGATTGCAATTACATTTAAAGCCCACATGGATAATCCCAGATATTATCCTCATCTCAAGATCCCTAACTCCATGACACCTGCAAAGTCCCCATTGTTCCATTCCATCACAGGTTCCTGGGAATAGGATATGAGTATCTTTGGGGGATGGGAGAGGCAGGGAGGCATTACTCAGATTACAACACAGCCCATTTTACATCTTAGGACTATTTACTAGAAAAAAATAACATGGATGTTGGCATCTGACTAATTTTTGGTACGGGGAGAGGAGTGTGGAATAAGTGATAAGTAGGTAGGCTTGCCATTTAGTTTTTTTAAATATTTATTTATTTTGGCTGCATTGGGTCCCAGCTGCAGCAGGCAGATCTTTTCACTGTTGTGGCTCTCAGGCTCTTCCTTGGGGCACCTGAGCTTCTCTCTAACTGTGCTGTGTGGGCTTGGTTGCCCCAGAGCATGTGGGATCTTAGTTCTGAGATCAGGGATTGAAGCCACATCCCCTGCATGGGAAGGCAGATTCTTAACCACTGGGCCACCAGGGAAGACCCTGCCATTAAGTTCAGGAATAATACGCTATAGGAAATTTGCCAACAGTCTACGGTTAGACCAGGGCTGTTAGGCACCACTGCAAAATTTTAGAAAGAATGTTTTTAATAAAAGAAATTAAAATCACTGTTCAGTGCAATTAGAGATTGCTGGCCGTTTGGAGCAATCCCACTACACAACCCCTGGTCACTCAGCTTTCATTCTTCCCAGCAACTGTTTCAAATTGTCACCACTCTCTTCCAAGCTTTCCTTTCCTGCCTTTCTCCTGCCTGTTAATAATGGCTGTATTTTCTACATTACAGAGAAAACAGAGGCTATCAAGCCCCTTATATCTCCCCATCCCTCCCAATCCTCCAACTCCTACCTATCTTTTAAGGCCCAGATCAGACATTATCCATCATCTCTGTACATGTGGTCCCACACCATCAGTCAGAAGCTTCACTGTTTGTTCCAACACCTTATGATACCATTTTCCACACTGTATCAATTACTCTCTTGTATCTGTTTCTTCTGCTCAACCAGAACTTTCTTCATGGAACTCTGCAGTGTGATTACATGACTATCGAACTGCTCTCTCCTAACAGGTAATCATCCCACCTGCCTGAACACAGCCAGGGAAACAAATGAAACCACAGATGACCCATTTGAGGGCCGCTGTTACAGCATGACTTCAGTTTTCTTTTTCACTCTTGGTAACTTTGTGCTGCTTTTTCTGCACTTTGTCCCACTATTCTGAAGTCTGTGTTTTCACATCAGGGAATATATCGCCCAGTAATAAGAGAATACCTTTACAAGGCTGCCACCTGGCACAATGGATCTAGTTAATTCCCAATTAAAAAAAAGATTCATTACAATAAAAGATTTATAATTTATTACAGATTTTTAACAATATATTTAAAAGCTATATCCACTCTACAGACTAACATAAAAATTAAGCATATTAATTATATACTCAGATTAAANTCCTTTAGGATGGACTGGTTGGATCTCCTTGCAGTCCAAGGGACTCTCAAGAGTCTTCTCCAACACTACAGTTCAAAAGCATCAATTCTTCAGCGCTCAGCTTTCTTTATAGTCCAACTCTCACATCCATACATGACTACAGGAAAAACCATAGCCTTGACTAGATGGAGCTTTGTTGCCAAAGTAATGTCCCTGCTTTTTACTATGATGTCTAGGAGTCACTAGTTCTGAGAGAAGGGTAAGAAACATGGAGAGACAAACCCCCATCCCGCCCCACATGGCCATGGTGTGCTGAAAGGTAGGGGTGAAGCAGGAACACTGAGAAAAAACTTCGAGCATTCCAGATCTCTCACTAAAGCAGAACAGCCCCAGGGTGGAGGGGTCCGAAGTCTGTAGTAGAATAATAACTTCAGCAACATCAAAACCCAAACTTAGCTCAACTACTGCCTACCTTTAGTCAACCCCCACCCTAAGCCTGACGGCTGAAGAGGCATGCCCTTTGGAGTAAATACTATTTACCTCAGTAACTTATGTCTGGCATGTGGTCAAACTGACATGGCAAAGAAGCAAGAAAAAACCCATTCTGAAGACATAGTCAGAACCAGACTGAGAGATGGCCTAGAAATTGGATCTATGAGAAAAATGACTTGAAAATACTATGATTAATCTATTGAAGGATCTGGGGAGAAATGTGGGTAACATGCATGAACAGATAGGGAATTTCAGCAGTGAAGTGGAAACTATTGTGGAAAAAAAAAGGAATAAAATTGATTTACGAGGAATGAAAAACATGCTATCATGGATGAAGAAGTCCTTCAAATAACTTAGCAACCGCCTAAACACAAAACAAAAAATTAGTAAACTTGAAAAAAAAGAATTAGTAAATTTAAATACAGGCTAAAAGAAATTGTTCAGAATAAATTTCTGAATTTCATAGGGTAACAAACTCCTCTTAGGAGACATGGGATAGGAAAAAAAGAAAGAAAAAATGAGGAAAAATAGAGCAGAGCATCCTAGAACTGTGGGACAATATGAAAAGATATGAGTGCAATTGAAATAATAGAAGGTGAGTAGAGGGAAAATGTTACAAGAAATGGAAAAAATAATTTCTGAGAGTTTTCTGAAACTAATGAAAGATTAAAAAAAAATCAACCTAAATGTTTACAGAAGCCCAAAAAGAATATAGACAAAAATACACATAAGCACATCCTACTCAAAATGCTGAAAAACAGAGGAGAAAAATCTTGGAGGCAACCACAGAGGGGAAAAAAAAAACATTCTGTACGAGGGAAAAAGATAAGAATTAAAGCAGATTTCTCATCAAAAACTATGTAAACTAGTAGACAATGGTGCAGCCTCTTCAGAGACAAACTGTCATCCTAGAATTTTGTATACCTAGTAAAAATTTTTCAGAAATGAAGAAAATGCTGAGAGAATTTGTTGCCAGCAGATATGAACTATTTAGAAACATTATAGGACCTTGTTTAAGCAGAAGGAATATGGCATCAATTGGATATCTGTATCTACACAAAGCAAGACACAGAAACACTCATATATTACTGGTGGGAATATAAAGTGGTATATTCTGGAAAATGGTTTGGAATTTCCTCAAAAAGTTAAACATAGAATTACCATATTACCCAGCAATTCCACCCCTGGGTGTTTATCCTGGAAAATGGAAGCGAGATGTTCACAGAAAAAGCTGTACACAAATATTCACACTAGCATTGTGCACAATATTCAAGTGGAAACAATCCAACAGCCGCTAAGAGATAAATGGTTTTGTGTAGTTCAAAATGTATCATCTGTACAATGGGATAGTATTTAGCCATCAAGAGGAATGAAGTACTGTTACATGCTACAATATAGATGAACCTTAAAAACATGTTGGTAAGTGAAAAAACCCAGACACAAAGACCACATACTATTATTACTGCATGTATATGAAATGTCCAGAATAGACAACTCCACAGAGACAGAAAGTAGATTAGTGATTACCAGGAGATCCGGGATGAAGGCAATGTGTGAAGGGTTTCTTTTGGGAGTGGTGAAAATGTTCTAGAATTAGATAGTACTTCAGACTGCAAGGAGATCCAACCAGTCCATTCTAAAGGAGATCAGTCCTGGGTATTCTTTGGAAGGGCTGATGCTAAAGCTGAAACTCCAGTACTCTGGCCACCTCATGCGAAGAGTTGACTCACTGGAAAAGACATTGATGCTGGGAGGGATTGGGGGCAGGAGGAGAAGGGGACGATGGAGGATGAGATGGCTGGATGGCATCACCGACTCGATGGACCTGAGTCTGAGTGAACTCCAGGAGCTGGTAATGGACAGGGAGGCCTGGAGTGGTGCAGTTCACGGGGTCACAAAGAGTCAGACACGGCTGAGTGACTGAACTGAACTGATAGTCACACAAACTTCTGAGTATGTAATACTAAAAAGCACCAAACTGTACACTTTTAAAAGCTAAATTTTATGGTTTGTGAATTGTATCTGAAGTTTAAAATGATGAACTAACTGTGAAACACTATTTTTTCATCTAGGAGAATGACAAAAATTTAAAACAATAACTAGGCTCATTATTGCAAAGACTATGGGGAAGAAGTCTTAGGCATCAAAAGACTATCCATTGCTTGTGCCTTCCATCAAGGGCATTTCAGCACCATGTATTAAAATGCTTCAAAAATGCACATGCTTTGCCTTAGCAATTCCAATCCTAGTATTTTACCTTAAGGGAATAATTGAATATGTGTGCAAGGATGTATGTGAAGAAATGTTCTTCACAGAATTATTTATAAAGTGAAAATTGGAAAACCTTTGTCCCCAAATAAGGGTTATTTAAATAATTGTAATTAAATTCATGTTAAACAGATAGTTATATCACATTTTTTACTGACTGCCATGGAAAACTGTCCAAATACAATGTTAACTGGAAAAAGAAGTATGATATAAAATATTGTATATAGTATGACATATTTCTGTAAATAAACAGACCTGGTCACTATAGTCGGAAGGATATATATCTAAGTATTATATGTGGGTGATATTTAGTGATTGCTATTGTCTAATTTTTATGCAATATGTGTTATTTATATAATAAAAATATTTTATTTTAAAAAGATTATGTCAAGTTTAACATCACCAATATTAAGACAAACTAAAACCTTGTGCCCCAAAAACAATGCACTGATGACACAGTACTACACATGTATTATTTTAGCCCCACAAGTCTAATCAAGATTTAATTTTATGGAAACAAATACAACTTTACAGACATTCTGCAAAATATGTGTCATGGGCCCTTCAGACCCCTGTGTGTAATAAAATGAAAAAGAAAGTCTGGGAGACTGTTCCAGATAAACAACCACTAGAGCAATATTACAGTCAAATATAATTCATGATTTTTGGCTGTGTCAAGCACAGAGAATGAAAACAAACTCATCGCAAACCACATCTTGGTGAAATTCATCAGCAACAAGAGAAGAATCAAGAAGACTCTAGAATGGAAAAACATCCAAACCAAGAGTCAGAATGACTTTTAGGCTTTTACACACAAACACTTAGAAGAGAGAAGGCAATTGAAAAATGCCATCAATATTTAGAAAGAAAATATTTCCACTATAAAATTGCAAACACATCCAAGTCATCAGCGAAGCATGAAGGTTAAAGGCAGAAATTTTCAGACATGCAAGGTCCCCAAAAGTTATCCTTTTTCAGGAAGCCACTGAGGGATGCTTTCTACCCAAGCAAAGAAATAAACCAATAAAGAAGAAAACACATGAAATTAGAAAGCAGGAGAACTAACCAAAGCTAAGTGAAAGGAGTTTCTAGGGTGATGGTGAAGGAGGTGCCTAGATGCATGTGGACCAGAAGGCAACCTGTCCAGACTGAATCCACACGGCTCAAGTAACAGGTACAATGAGGGCTCTCTCTGCTCCCTCCTCAGCCTCTGTCCAGTCTTTTAACTTTATGACCTATTGGATGCTGTGTTCTACCAAACGGCAAGAAATCAAAGAAAAAGAAAGGAGATCCAAGAAACAAGAACTCCAACTGAAGAGAAAGGCAGAGAGTTTCTCTGATAACAATGAAGGGACATTTCTGGGATGATCGTTAGGCAGCAGGCCTAGAGAGAAATCAGCCCACGCTGGGAGGAAATGGAGGTCTTTAGTAAGAAGGTTTCCAAGAAAAAACGGGAGGTACTATATCATGTTATGAAACCCACCTTGTGGAAATTACACACAAGGGACTAGCTTGTGAGGGAATCCTTAAGGTACAGGAAGACCTACCTCTTATAACAAAGAAATTTAAGAAAAAGTAATTATTAATGTAAAGGGAAATGATGATACTCATAGTACATTACAACATTCATTAGTTTCATTTCAAAAATAATGTGAAAACTGAATATAGATAGATCTAACCTAAAATTACAATACTACTGTATTAACAGTATGGGAAAAGAGAAATCATGGGAAAAGGGTGAAAGTGAAGTCGCTCAGTCGTGTCCGACTCTGTGACCCTGTGGACTATAGCCCACCGGGCTTCTCCATCCATGGGATCCTCCAGGCAAGAATACTGGAGTGGGTTACCATTTCCTTCTCCAGGGAATCTTCCCAACCCAGGGATCAAATCCGGGTCTCCTGCACTGGAGGCAGACGCTTTAACCTCTGAGCCACCAGGGAAGCCCAAAAGAGTGGGAAAAGGGTGTGAGAGCTAAATCTGTGTCCTTACCTAATGAGAAACCAGCAGGTAATATCTAAAATCAATGAAGCAATAAGTAGTGTTGTACACTTACTATTTATAATTATGAAATTAAGTAAATGCCAGAACAGAAATAGAACTAAATTGGCTCCTCTCTAGAAGAAGGGAAGGAGACATGAGGCTGTGTGGATGGGAAGCTTCACATTGTTACCAGCCATCCAGTTCTAACTGATTTTCCAACCATGTGCAGACATTACTTTGAGAAGAATCTACGTTTTTTTCTTTACAAGTTTTTGGCCATGCCACATGGCTTGCAGGATCTTAGTTCCCTGACCAGGGATCGAACCCAGGCCCTCAGCAGTGAAAGCACAAAGTCCTAACCACTGGACCACCAGGGAATTCCCTCAAGGATTTCCTGAAGAATTGGGTTTTTTTTATATCAATGTTTTATCAGGTCTTAGCAAAGCTCTGTAAAATGTAATTTTTCTGGTAGAGTCTTGTTTTGCTGTATGGAAGCATTTCAACAAATTTGAGACAAACTATAGAATTATCTTGAGAAATATTAAGGTGACAATAGCTAGAAGAATCACTGAGTTATGAGTATTGCTCAGAGACAGCTCCCTGGAAGAAGTGGTTCATAAGCCAAAATGATGTATGTGATACAGAGAGAGGCCATGGGCAAACTCCTCTGAGGGGAGAATGTGAAAATTAAACCAGGAGTTTCATTTCCCACGGCTATCACCCTACCTCCTAAATGTTCCAACAATAATGGCTATTCCTATACCTCCCCAGAGCTTCCCTGAGCTCTTCTGGATCATACTGGCATAGAAATAACAGGCATTTTTTCCCTTAGGTTGATGGATTTATAATTAAGGTAGAAACATTGCTCAAATTTTTCTGAAATGCATCACATATCCATTAATTCATCAACTAAAAAAAAAAAAAATGTACTGATACCTACCACATGTCAGGTCCAGTGATAGGTACCGGGGATATAATGAAAATGGCAAAGTTCTCTGGTCAAAGGACAATGGCTTGGGAAATGAGATTTCCATTGCAACTGGCAGAGACATCTGCTGCACCCACCAAACCCACCTATCCTGCACATCTCAGCCTGGGAACATGAACCCCAACAGACACCCAGACCAGGAAGCACAGGAAGTGTACTTTCACCATAATTAATGTGGAGGGTGCATAAAAGACAAATTGATGCTTCCAACAGGAAAACTAAAATTTGTGAGGAGGTAGGGCTGAAATAAAAAGAGATAGCATTTAATCTAAACCATTTCCTGTGAGTTGGGAGTCTTTTTAAAAAATTGGCCGCCTTATCATTTTCTTAGTCATCTTTTCTCTAGGCTTATTGGAGGCGTACTCACTCCTAGCAACCTCCCATCTGCTGAAAAACAGAATCAAGAGAAGGAAGAGCCATGATGATACATCCAGCACTGAGTGAAAATATTAAGAAAAAAGCAATAAGTGTACTATCCTATTTGCATAAAACCTATTAATACCCTCTTCAGACTAATGACATGAATTTTATATCAAGGAGAACAGCTGTGATCTGCTGTTTCTAGTAATGGGGAGTATTTGAAACAATCTGCAAACCACTGCTACTCTTAATTGCCAGCTAGTACCCTTGACTTGAGCTCTCTCCAAATGAAACACTCTGGTTGTTGGCCAGAGGAAGATTTATCTGTTGAACTCCTCGGCTCAAAACGCTGTTTGGTTTCTTGTGTTCCTGTTTTCCCCAAGCTAGTGCAAATCCATTGCATTTCAAATCTTTCTCTTCTTATTTTAATCAAAACCAGTGCATTTTCTACTTTTCTTTCCTGCTGCCAATCTACCATTTTGAGGGGTATAGCCTCAATCGGGACCTCAGGACCTTCCTCCCCAGTGTGCTGGTCCGGGTTAACGATGGCCGGGCAAAGCGACCGTCTGTCTGGCTGCTCGTTGTTCGGTCTCTAAGTCGTGTCTGGCTGGGTTCTACGTAAAGAGCCAGCGGGAGAGGTTCCTAGAGCCCAGGGTTTTGCGCCTCCCGCGAGGGCAGCGCGGGGCTGCGGCAGAGACTGGAAGGAGATCTACCCGGATTGGGAGGGGAGGCGCGCAGAGGAAGGTGGAGAAGAGGGATCATGTGTATGTGTGTTCCTCCAGTGTACACCCCCACTTGACTGACAAACGACGAGGACAACCTATAAAAACAACTAAGCGCCAAGCTGCTCGCATCCATCTCCCTCTTCGCGCGTGTGCGTTTTCAAGTAACTTTGGGAACTCCGCGCAGCCTCTCCTCCACCTCGGTCTCCCGCGCCCTGCCTGCCCTTCTCGGTACCTCCTCTTCCTCCAGGCAAAGGATGGAGGCTCCCTTCAGCCCCTCGACTCCGTCGCCGGCGCCCAACCTCTCCGTATCCATCTCGCTGGGCTGGGGTCTCAACCTGACTTCCGGACAGGGAGCCCCCGGACAAGGAGCCCCCGTCCCGGGACCCCCGCCTCCGCCGCCTCCGCCGCCGTCCGGGCCGCCCAGCCGCCGCGTCCGCCTGGTCTTCCTGGGGGTCATCCTGGTGGTGACGGTGGCCGGCAACGCCACGGTGCTGTGTCGCCTGTGCGGCGGCGGCGGCGGCGGGCCCTGGCCGGGTCCCAAGCGTCGCAAGATGGACTTCCTGCTGGTGCAGCTGGCCCTGGCCGACCTGTACGCGGGCGGGGGCACCGCGCTGTCGCAGCTGGCTTGGGAACTGCTGGGCGAGCCGCGCCGGGCCGCGGGCGACCTGGCGTGCCGCTGCGTGCACCTCCTGCGGGCGTCCGGCCGCGCCGCCTCGGCCCACCTCGTGGCGCTCATCGCCCTCGAGCGCCAGCGCGCCGTGCGCCGTCCGCAGGGCCCGCCGCTGCCCGCGCGCGCCCTCGCCGCCCTGGGCTGGCTGCTGGCGCTGCTGCTGGCGCTGCCCGCCGCCTTCGTGGTGCGCGGGGGCGCCCCCTCGCCGCCGCAGCCCGC
>SJYV01038633.1:1160707-1176278 GCA_006410875.1 Neotragus pygmaeus | reverse complement strand
AACCAGTCCATTCTGAAGGAGATCAACCCTGGGATTTCTTTGGAAGGAATGATGCTAAAGCTGAAACTCCAGTACTTTGGCCACCTCATGAGAAGAGTTGACTCATTGGAAGAGTCTGATGCTGGGAGGGATTGGGAGCAGGAGGAGAAGGGGATGACCGAGGATGAGATGGCTGGATGGCATCACGGACTCGATGGATGTGATACTGAGTGAACTCTGAGAGATGGTAACGAACCTGGAGGCCTGGTGTGCTGCAATTCATGGGGTCGCAAAGAGTCGGACACTGACTGAGCTGAACTGAACTGAGGTGCCTAAAATATAAAGAATATGGAGGCCTGGCAAGAGTCATTGAGTCAACAGTGAAATCCTGTCACCAATATTATTTTTAGCTCTTTAGAAGAGGCTCTGTATCTTTAAGATGCTTTTAAGCTGTGTGCCTCTTGCAGTTGGGGGGTTGTAAGCAATTCACAAGCTGTAAGAGGTCTGGGGAACCTGTTAGGCAAGCTAGAGAGCTACCAGAGGGGTTTAACTGAAACATCCCTTTCAAATGCAGAAGACTAAAGCCCTGATTTGACTTTTTCCAGAGTGTGTCAGAGAGTGGAAAAGCAGAGTACAAAGCCTGGCAGATTTTTGGTTTTGGGGGTACACGCTCAGTAAATTCCAGGGGGAACCCCTGAAGCTTGATCACGTACTTGCGTTTTGTCAGGCTTCCTTCCTCATGACTTTGTCATGGGTGGGATTCCTCAGGCTGGCTCCCAGCAATTTAAAGTTTAGGTTTTGGGTGGGAACTTAGGCCAACTATTACTATATTTTCTTTGACCAGATCTGGAAGTGACAACCTTAAATGTGCTGAGGTAGAGCTTCCCAGGTGGCTCAAGTGGTAATGAATCCACCTGCCAAGGTAAGAGATATGAGTTTAATTCCTGGGTCTAGAAGATCCCCTGGAGTAAGAACCCACTCCAGTATTCTTGCCTGAGAAATTGGATGGACAGAGGAGCCTGGAGGGCTTCAGTCCATTGGGTGTCAAAGAGTCAGAGCTGAGTGATTGAGTGTGCGTGCGCGCGCACGCACACACACACACACACACACACACACACACACTACTGTACATTGGCCCCTAGAGAGTCACTCTTCTTGATATCCATCCCTTGTGTAATTTTTTCCCACAGAGCCTGGATTTGGCCGTGTGTCCTGCTTTGGCAATAGACATCAGCAGATGTTTTGCAGACAAGCTCTTGATAAGCATTTATGCATAGGGCTTGCCTTCTCAGAAAACCTGCATTGAGACAACCATGCCATGAAACAGCCAAGAATGAAAGATCACAGGGAGAGTAAAAGCCAGCTACTCAGCCATTCTAACGGGGCGCAATTCCAGCTAACTGCATTCATGTTAGTAAGCCCAGAGGAGAGCAAAGGGAGAGCTGCATGCTAACCCACAGACTTGTGACAAATAACAAATCATAGTGTTGGGGTGGTGTGCTTTGCAGCAACTGATAACTAAAACCTGGGTGGAGTAATAAAGTGGTGTTGAATGCATTAAACATGAAAATCAAAAGGCCCAGCTATCATAAGACCTGGGTTCTAGTCTCCTACCACGTGTCAAATTGGGATAGCCAACTGCTGCTACTGCTAAGTCACTTCAGTCATGTCCGACTCTGTGTGACCCCATAGATGGCAGCCAACCAGGCTCCCCCGTGCCTGGGATTCTCCAGGCAAGAACACTGGAGTGGGTGGATAGCCAACTGCTTACCATATAATCTGATGAGGCCTCACACAAGCTTGAAGTGAGAGAACCCCACGCTCAGGGAACAGAATTAGAGCCCCAGCTCTCATCCCTTTTCCAAAAGGTGAAATCTTCTATGGCCAAACCCTGGCAGTTCTGGGCATGGTTTTACTAAGCAAGGGACTGTTGTCTGCCTTCAAAATGCTCATCGATAAATAATGGGGACTGCAACAATAACAGCTAAAATTTGTTAAATAATTTCCATGAAGCTTGGCACTTTACAAGCATCAATTAATTTAATCCTCATAACAACTAAAAGGAAAGTATCATAACCACCTTCAATTTACAGATAAGGAAATGGGGGTTAAAAAGGATAACCTGCCCAGGATCAGAGAGCTAGTAAATGGCAGAGCTGTGGGGGTTTGTTTGTTTGTTTGGGGTAGTTTTTTTTTTTTTTTTTTTTTTTCTCATCATCTGCACAGGTAATAGCTAAGAAGTTTATCCGAGCCTCAGACACAGGTCTTGCTTTACAGATTTATGTGCCTGTTAGAGACACAGCCTAGACATATACAACGGGGGACAGGGGTGATGGATGTGGGGTAAGAAAATAGCTACCAAAAGAGTGAAATGTGTTTTAGAAAAAACAGTATATGAGTATTTCAGAGAGTTTCATCATTTCAGTCTCTGATCTTTCCAAGTGAAGAACTCATTCACTAGGCATGGAGGAGACTGCTAGCTCTTCACTAAAATCGATTCTCCCCTTCTTAAGTGGCTGTCCTGCCAGAGACCATTTCCCAGTCTCCCTTGCAGCTAGGTACAGCTATTTAACATGTTGCCAGCAATGCAACCTGAGCAAAAGTGACATGTGTGGCTTCCCGACTTGGGCCTTAGGACACAGGGTTTGTGCTCCTGCATGCTCTCTTCCCTCTTCCTATTGGCTGGAAGATGAGGTGACAGTCACATGAAGTGACAGCAATCAGGTTCATCCATTTGGATGAGGACAACATCCTAGAGATTCCTTCAGGTTCTTGTGGGGGCACAGACAACCTCAACTGGCCAGGGGATTGTGTGAGAGAAATACATTTCTGTCTTCTTTAAGCCACTGAATTGTTTATTACGGCAACTAATATTTTGAGCTTGTACTAAATTAGACAGCAATTAATATTTTGAGCTTGTACTAAATGAGATTAGGAGATGGCTTTGTTCCCTAGGCTCTGTGTTTCCAGGGGAGTTTGGTGTGAATTTAAGCAGAACCAAGTCTAGAATGTGAAATCCTCAGAGATCTAAGACGTCTGTGCCAAATCATGCCTGTGGGATACATCTTATATTTTCCCCCAAAAGAAGTCCTTAACTTCAGGAAACACTTCTTTTTTTCTAACCTAAAATTTGAAAGTGTTAGAGAAACCTCATGTCTCTGGACATCAGTCCAGAAGCAGGAATCCACAATGCAGCAGGCCTTCTGGTTGCCCACGTTGACATTTCTTATTCTCTTTGCGTGCTAAAAGAATCTTGATTGTGCTCACAAGGCTAGAAATCATCCCGGTGCTTCCTCTTTACTTACATGTCTGATGCCTTGGCTGGGATATTCAAAACTGGACTCATCAGGAACATCAACCAAAGTGCCTAATATTGCTCTCCATGTGGCTTTGGCTTTCCCGTTGCATGATGGGCATAGAGTAGTCAAACTTCTCCCAAGGCAGCTCAAGTTTCCAAGAGCAAGTGTTCTAGTGAATAAGCCACACGGCTCTGTACATAAGCATATCGTCTGTACTCTACTAGTCGAAGCAGCCCCGGATTCAAAGGCAGAGAACAGAAACCCTACCTTCTAAGGAACGAGGTGTCAAAGAATTTTCAGTCATATTTTAAAACTGCCACACCATCCACCAAGATAATGTTATTCCTAGCTCTGGGATATATATCCAAGAGAACCACAGTAATTCCGGTCTTCCTACTAGTTGATTGGTTTTGGACAACGACACTAGAGGTAAGAGCTTCTGGGGGCTGCTGGACAATCTGCTCTACTCTACCAATTCAAACGCTAATCTCATCCAGAAACATCCACACAGCCACACAAAGAAATATTTAACCAAATATCTAGGCAGTCACAAGAAACTATGGGGTCTCCTTATAACTTAATCCCTACTAACAATCATCAATTATGCTTGCATATTTGTTTTTCTTCCTTAAGGCGCTCTAACAGATCTATCACTTCTAATTCTTTAAGCACAGAAGGATACAGACGATTGACAATTTAGCCTATGCTATCATCATTGCGGTTACCCTAAGACAAAGAATTTGAGTAACACATACTGGATATTAAAGAATCACTGTGCAAGTTGTAACCTTCTCTGGCCAGTGAAGTCACACCACTGCTGAGATCATTGGAATGGCCCCATTGTAAGTGATATAGCAAGCATTTCATCAGCTAGCTGGATGGAGCTTTTAACACATATTTTGAAATTTTTACTCTTTACTGAGCATTTATCAGAGTATATTTTTAAAATGAGAGCCTGCCCGAGGCCAACGTGTCCAAGTGTACTTTGTGAAGCACCAGATGCTTCCATATTAATCTATTTTAAAGGAAAAAAGAGTTTCCTAGTTAAACATTTGGAACGTTAGGTTACATAGTTTTCCCTTTCCTTTTTAAAAAATTTTTATTATAAAGTAGATAGAAAACTTGAAAAATAACACAAAAGAACACCCACATATGCATCACTGAGATTCAATAGTTGTTAACATTTTGCTTTCTTTGCTTTGATACATATTTTTTGTTGTTGATTTTGAATAACTTGAGACTTAGTTGCAGACATTATGATATCATTATACCTCACCTTTGAATACGAATACTTGAGCGTGCACCTCCTAAGACATTCTTGTATAACCATAAAAGCATCATCAAAAAATTAACCATAATTCTCTAGTATCACCTAATATCCAGTCCAGATTCAAAACTTCCCTTTTGCCCTCAATATACTTGAACAGATTTTTTTCTTTTGAAGCAAAATATAATTACATTTGATCATTATGTTTCTTTAGTTTCTTTTATCACTGCAGATGGTGACTGCAGCCATGAAATTAAAAGGCACTTTCTCCTTGGAGGAAAAATTATGACCAACCTGGATAGCATATTGAAAAGTAGAGACATTACTTTGCCAACTAAGGTCCGTCTAGTCAAGGCTATGGTTTTTCCAGTAGTCATGCATGGGTGTGAGAGTTGGACTGTGAAGAAGGCTGAGCGCCAAAGAATTGATGCTTTTGAACTGTGGTGTTGGAGAAGACTCCTGAGAGTCACTTGGACTGCAAGGAGATCCAACCAGTCCATTCTGAAGGAGATCAGCCCTGGGTGTTTTTTGGAAGAAATGATGCTAAAGCTGAAACTCCAGTACTTTGGCCACCTCATGCAAAGAGTTGACTCATTGGAAAAGACTCTGATGCTGGGAGGGATTAGGGACAGGAAGAGAAGGGGATGACAGAGGATGAGATGGCTAGATGGCATCACTCAATGGACGTGAGTCTGAGTGAACTCTGGGAGTTGGTGATGGACAGGGAGGCCTGGTGTGCTATGATTCATGGGGTCGCAAAGAGTCGGACACGACTGAGCGACTGAACTGAACTGANGCAAAATATAATTACATTTGATCATTATGTTTCTTTAGTTTCTTTTATCACTGCAGATGGTGACTGCAGCCATGAAATTAAAAGGCACTTTCTCCTTGGAGGAAAAATTATGACCAACCTGGATAGCATATTGAAAAGTAGAGACATTACTTTGCCAACTAAGGTCCGTCTAGTCAAGGCTATGGTTTTTCCAGTAGTCATGCATGGGTGTGAGAGTTGGACTGTGAAGAAGGCTGAGCGCCAAAGAATTGATGCTTTTGAACTGTGGTGTTGGAGAAGACTCCTGAGAGTCACTTGGACTGCAAGGAGATCCAACCAGTCCATTCTGAAGGAGATCAGCCCTGGGTGTTTTTTGGAAGAAATGATGCTAAAGCTGAAACTCCAGTACTTTGGCCACCTCATGCAAAGAGTTGACTCATTGGAAAAGACTCTGATGCTGGGAGGGATTAGGGACAGGAAGAGAAGGGGATGACAGAGGATGAGATGGCTAGATGGCATCACTCAATGGACGTGAGTCTGAGTGAACTCTGGGAGTTGGTGATGGACAGGGAGGCCTGGTGTGCTATGATTCATGGGGTCGCAAAGAGTCGGACACGACTGAGCGACTGAACTGAACTGAACTGATGCAATATTGCTCTTTACAGCATCGGACTTTGTTTCTATCACCAGTCACATCCACAATGGCGTGTTTTTGTTTTTGTTTTGTTTTTTTTCTTGGGCTCCATCTCTTCATTCTTTCTGGAGTTATTTCTCCACTGATCTCCAGTAGCATATTGGGCATCTACCAACCTGGGGAGTTCATCTTTTTGATGAACTATCTTTTTGCCTTTTCATATTGTTCATGGGTTCTCAAGGCAAGAATAGTGAAGTGGTTTGCCCATCCCTTCTCCAGTGGACCACATTTTGTCAGAACTCTCCACCGTGACCCGTCCATCTTGGGTGGCCCTACACAGCATGGCTCATAGTTTCATTGAGTTAGACAAGGCTGTGGTCCAGTTGGAGCTGTAGATATTGGTAATGCCCACACCTTAAGGAAACAGGTAAGAGAAATGTGTTGAGTTAGAGCCCTAGAGAAGACACGAGCAAGATGACACAAAGATAAAGCCAGGCTGAACACAGCAGGGCAAGTACAGGTCTGGCTTATATGTTGATCTGATGGAAAGTTATTTAGTGGGGATCAGTCAACTAAAGAAAAGTTTGTTTTTGCACAGAGAATCATTATTTTTATGGACTCAGAAGAAAACAGTCTGGGCTAGAAAACAGAAGAAAGTAAAAGGAAGCAAGGAAGGCACTCAGTTTGGCACACACGTGGCAAAGAGAAAGAAAGCGGTTAATGTAAGAAGCAAGCTAAACTGTCAGAAAGTCAACCAAGCCTTCCTAGAAGGAATAGGACACAGCAGAGGGGACTGAAGTGCTGAAGGCATACCCCACCATTCCAAACCCAGGACCCTGCACACCTGAGGATGCCAGTGTCTTGAAGAGCAAATGGCAGAGGCAGGCTGGCTCCCAGAGGCCTGGGGAAGCCAGATTCAGAAGCAACAGCAGAGTCAGAAACGTGGGCAGGTGGTATTCCAGGTGGAAAGAAGGTGAGAAATACTGGGTTATCATTGCTGGGAGCAAGTTGCATAAACCTAACCAATTCCCTAACAAGAAAGGGTGAAGTCAGCCACTGTGTTCAAGACTTAAAATGTTGCTCACAAGTGATGTGGAGACCTTGACAGTATACAGAGAGCCCCTGCAAGCAGCATACGTGTGACAGGAACTCTGGGCTTGACGGGGTGTTAGTAGGGAACACACAGCCCCTAAGCTATGGGTCTCATGTGAAAGGATTTCAATTAGATTAACACTCTTGGACTCTCTCCCCTGTTGGAGTTGTGTGTGTGTGTGTGTGTGTGTGTGTGTGTGTACGCACACATTCAGTCATGTCTGACTCTTTGCAACCCCATAGACTGTAGCCCACTAGGCTCCTATGTCCATGGAATTTTCCAGGCAAGAATATTGGAGTGGGTTGCCATTTCCTTCTCCAGGGAATCTTCCTGACCCAGGGATAGAACCCACATTTCTTGCATCTCCTACATTGGCAAGCAGATTCTTTACCACTAGTGCCACATGGGAAGCCTGCTGGGGTTAGAAGGGCCCAACTGACAACAAACAAACAAAAAACCTTTTCCATATCTGTGTTCTAAACCAATATTTTGGGAGGAAATGAAGTTCAGAGATGAAACCCTCTGATAAAGCCCAAAGATAACAAAATCCAAAGAATTAAAGTGCACATGTCAAAATGGCCTGCCCTTGTTTGAAAAAAATTAAAGACGTCCTTGAATGTAAACTCCGTGTAGTCTCTTCTGGGGGTGTTCCTGAGCCAGGGAGAGTTGTATGTCCCTCAGCAGAGTCAGCTGCAGCTCCTGTCTGCCTGGAATAAGTCAGTTCTTTAGGACCTCTTTGGTTCCATCTGTTCACTTCCCATATTTTGATGAGTCTCATTCTTTTAAAGAGTTTGAAGTGTTAAGAGAAAGCAGAATATTATTGCCGCATGGCCCCTCACATACCTATCAAAATTAGGAAACAAAGAACTTCCTACCTATAGAATAATAGCTAAACAAAATGGTTTTCCCAGAATCAAGTACTTGGTGTCCTCAGAGACTTCCAGCAGAGACTTAGGTTCCAAGAGAAGGAAAGATCTTGGTCTCAGCTTCCCAAACTGCCTGTCAGTTTGTCAGTGCAGATGGTCCAACTGTGAAGGTAAACTCAATTGGGAGAAATCTTTTCATTAGAGGTTTACTTGGCATCATGTTTAAAGAACCTCAGATGAGAGGAAGATCCGTCTATGCATTTATGCAGTTATCTGAGACAGAGGGAACTGAATCACTCCTGCCTTCTTGCAAGTTTAGAAATGTACAGAAGTACTATAGAGGCCTCAGTCTTCCTCTTAGCGATTAAAGATCTCTTCAAGGCAATTTCCACTCTGAGCCATCCTACTGAATTGAGCAGGGCTTCCATCATGTCATGGGGCTCTCTTAGAACATACGTTTTCAGTCCTTTGCCTCAGCAGCTTTTTCACTGACTTTGGTGAAGCAATCTGCTTCTAGGCAGGCTTTCTCCAGAGGCATCTTGACTCTGCATGGTGCAGAGTGACTGAGCATGTGACATCCTACAGGAATCCAAGAAATCCCTTCATGCTTCCCTCTCTGGGCCAGAATGCAAAATGGAATTTAGAGCAGCCACACAGCGCCACCTTACGCACACCTGTCATGGCCAATTTCCTGTTAAAAGCTCTTTGGTGCTCTTTAGCAGGTGAAGGGCCAGCTGCCTTCTAGATTAAATGCAGTTGAGGAGAGATTCACATCATAATTGGGTACACAAAAAAATTAAAAATTAGGTATGAAAGTGAATATTTAGAGTTGGCAATAATCATAAAAATATAAAATTAAAACATGAAAATAGCAAACATTCATTAATCAATTGCCAGACATACCTCTAAAATACTTCTATCCTATATTTTCTGTCCATTGCTTCACATTTTATGACAATATTTTCTATAAAAAAGGATAACTAATCTTTCCTATAGTGTAGTTAATCTTAAAAAATTGTTTCAGTTGAAATATAGTTGACTTACAATATTATATTAGTTTCAGGTGTTCAGTTCAGTCGCTCAGTCATGTCTGACTCTTTGCGACCCCATGAATCGCAGCATGCCAGGCCTCCCTGTCCATCACCAACTCCCGGAGTTCACTCAGATTCACATCCATCGAGTCCGTGATGCCATCCAGCCATCTCATCCTCTGTCGTCCCCTTCTCCTCCTGGCCCCAATCCCTTCCAGCATCAGAGTCTTTTCCAATGAGCCAACTCTTTGCATGAGGTGGCCAAAGTACTGGAGTTTCAGCTTTAGCATCATTCCTTCCAAAGAACACCCAGGGCTGATCTCCTTTAGAATGGACTGGTTGGATCTCCTTGCAGTCCAAGGGACTCTCAAGAGTCTTCTCCAACACCATAGTTAAAAGCATCAATTCTTCACCGCTCAGCTTTCTTCACAGTCTAACTCTCAGGGTACAACATAGTAATTCAAAATTTTTATAGATTATACTCCATTTAAAATCATTACAAAACATTGGCTGTATTTCCTGTGTGTACAACTTATCCTTATAGCTTATTTATTTTATACATAGTTATTTGTGCTTCCTAATCCCCTACCACCAACTTGGCTCTCTTCCCTTCCCTCTCTTCACTAGTAACCACTAGTTTGTTCTCTGTATCTGTGAACCTATTTCTGTTTTGTTATATTCACTCATTGTTTCCTTCCACATATAAGAGATAACATACAGTATTTGTCTTCCTCTGCCATTTCACTAAGCATAATGCCCTCTAGGTTCATCCATGTTGTTGCAAGACAATTTCATTCTGTTTTATGACCGAGAAGTATACCACATGTGTGGGGTATACCATTCTTTATCCATTCATCTGTCAATGGGACACTGGTTGCTTCCACGTTTTGGCTATCGTAAATAACACAATTATGAACACTGGCAGAGGAGGTAATGGCAAGCCACTCCAGTACTCTTGCTTAGAAAATCCCATGGACGGAGGAGCCTGGTGGGCTGCAGTCCATGGGGTCGCAAAGAGTCGGACACGACTGAGCAACTTCACTTTCACTTTTCACTTTCATGCATTGGAGAAGGAAATGGCAACCCACTCCAGTGTTCTTGCCTGGAGAATCCCAGGGACAGGAGAGCCTGGTGAGCTGCCGTCTATGGGGTCGCACAGAGTCGGGCACAACTGAAGTGACTTAGCAGCAGCAGCAGCAGCAGCATGAACAATGGGATGAATGTATCTATTCAAATTAGTGTTTTCATTTTTCTTCAGATATATACCCAGGACTGGAACTGCTAGGTCATATGGTAATTCTATTTTAGCTTTTTGAGGAACCTCCATGCTGTTTTCCATAATGGCTGCACCAGTTTGTATTTCTACTAACAGTGCACAAGGGTTCCCCTTCCTCCACATCTTCACCAACATTTGTTACTTGTAGACTTTCTGATGATAGCCATTCTGACAGGTATAAGGTGACAGTCCACTGTGGTTCTGATTTGCATTAAGCAATTTTCAATTGACAGGAAATTTGTAGTGTTAATGCAGGTTTGTATACTCATAGCAATTCTGATAAATTCTGTTTCCTATGATTCCCATCAAGAGAGGTGTATGGTGAAAATTCAGTTTAAATGCTGTATTATTGAACATATCCCATGTGTACTCTGTCTATGAGAAGAGAACCCCGTGCTGATGACAGAATTTTCCTTAGTTTCTGGCTCTCTCATTTCAAATCTAGTTCTTTCCTCCAGGACTCCAATGTTTTCTGAGCCAGACAGTACAGCACATACTCACATTTTGACAGAACCTTACCCCTGACCTCCACGTCAGCAAATGAGAAGAATCATCACAGTGGACTGTGAGAGTCATTTTGGGAGCCATTTCTACACTAGAACAACCAGAAAAAACATAGCTATACACAGAATTGGGTGCAAATCATATAAATAGATCCCATGAAACCCATGTATTTCCAACTCAGCTACCTCTTAGACAAATCCCTGAAATGCCTGAGTGATCGAAGGGAAAGAGACAATGGCCTCAATCCACTGAGATCACCTTACTTCTGTACATTTTCATAGAAGCATATGACCACTGTTCCTTTCCCTCTTCTCTTTCCTTCCTGAATAGCTTATTCCTAAAGCCAGCAAGTAGGACAACACAGAGACATGCTGGCTGGCTGGAGGAGCGGGGTAATGCTTGGTGGCTCAGAGTGCTGTAGATAGTGACATGGTGGTGGAGTGAGTCTTGCTTGTGCTGAGAGAGAAAGGGGTGGATGGGAGGCCCTACAGTGGCTTAGAGCTCGGTCTCTCTGACGTTCCTGCCACAACTGCATGAACTGAATCTAATCACGAGGAAACACCAGACAAACTTCAACTGAGAGACATTCCATAGAATAAATGTCAACGTCACGAACATTAAGGGAAACCTGGGGAACTACCCCAGACAAAGAAGCAAAGGGGACAGGATAACTAAACACAACATTGTAAAGCGACTACACTCCAATGAAATTTTTAAAAACAGAGATATTACAACCAAGGCCAACTTGATTCTGAAGTAGAATTGAGGGTTAGTAGTTTTACTTAGATAGTGTTTACTTCCTGATTTTGAGGGCTGTGTTGCAGTTCTGTAGAAAAATATCTTTTGGAAGAAACACACTAAAGCACTAGGAGCTGATGGAGCATCAGATTGGCAGCATAACCTCAGCGGTTGTTGGGGGACAGAATTCCCTGTATTACCTTCCTGTAACTTTGTATGTCCAGATTATATTAAAATGATACAAAGGATGGCCATGTGAACACATTACCAGGGTCTCTTGGGACCTTGGCAAGGGCCCACAAATGTGAGGGGATCTGAAGGTTAAGTTTCACTAACTTCACTGCCTCTAACTGCAGGCAATATTCTATCCAGTGTTGTCTGAAAAGCCAGTGCAGCAAGACAGCTTTCCTATAATCTAGTCCTTATCTTAGGTAAGGATTTCTGAGGTCTCTGCGGTCTCTGCGGCCTCCCTACCTCTGCTGAGACCCAATGTGGTGGAATGAATATGTTCTGAACAAGGTTCAAAGTCAAGGAGCAACAGTCTGCACTCTGAGGCCCAAATGACCTAAGGCCCTCTGGGTGGTGCCTTTGCTGGGCCCACATAGCTCTATGCATATTTGCTAAGCCCATTATGTGTGTGTTAATCACTCAATCATGCCCGACTCATTAGACCCCATGGACTGTAGCCCACCAGGCTCCTCTATCCATGAAATTCTCCAGGCAAGAATACTGGAGTGGGTTACCATTCCCTTCTCCAGGGGATCTTCCCGACCCAGGGATCGAACCCAGATCTCCTGCATTGCAGGCAGTCTCTTTAACGTCTGAGTCACCAGGGAAGCCTCTTAAAAAAAAACACAGAATGCTTCACAAATTTGCTAAGTCTGGCTTGGTACTTACGGCCAGTGTTTTGCTTGAGGCTCAGGGCAGACTATCTGATATTCAGTGACCAAACTCCTTTCTCCACCCACCACTTACAGCCGGCTTACATATCATTTGCTTCATGCCCAGGACTTGGCGTTCTACCTGGAAGACAGAAGTCAGAAGTGAACGAGAAACCTTCTAATTTTTTCTTAAAATCGCCACCCTTCACTCCCTTTTTGGTATGCTCAGCTCAGTCCCCTCCTCCTTTCTACAGATCTGCATGTCTGCAGAGTACAATCTCATCTGTCTTCTCAAGGAGGCACCTTGAAGGCAGAGGCAGCAGTTTGGGTATGTAAATTAAATCCAGAAGACTGTGAGAAAGTCCGTTTGGCTGCACATTTAAGCCACTCCAATCTGCGTAGTAAGTCACATGTCCGACTCTGCAACCTCATGGATGGTAGCCCTCCAGGCTTCTCTGTCCCTGGGATTTCCCAGGCAAGAATAGTGGAGTGGGTTGCCATTCCCTTCTCCAGTGGATCTTCCCAACCCAGGGATCAAACTCAGGTCTCCCGCATTGCAGGCAGATTCTTAACTGACTGACCTACCACAGAATCCCAAGAATACTGGAGTGAATAGCCTATCCCTTCCCCAGGGGATCTTCCCAAGCCAGGGATTGAACCAGGGTCTCCGGCATTGCAGGCAGATTCTTTACCAGCTGAGCTACCAAGGAAGCCCAGGTCATGGTTAGCATAAAGCATATTGTCTGTACAGTTTAGGCATGGTGAGTCACCTTTATTTCTTAGGGAAATTTTTACATCAGTGTAGAGGATGTTTACCAGCCAAGTTACCAGACACCAGCCAAGGACCAATCTTGCAAGCAGAGCTTTTTAAGGACAGTAGTCTCAGGTCAGATGTGTTAACTGTTCTACACAGGAGAAGTGAGGAGATGGGAGATCTCAAGTATGGTATTTAAGTTTCTACCTTAAGCATGTCAATATACAGTGTTGTCACTTACAGAGATGGAGGAGACAAAGGAAGCACAGATTTATGGGAGAATTTTAATATTTCAATTTTGAACATATAAAATTGGAGACAGCTGTATATGGGATATCAGGTTAAACTATGCTGTTGCAGTTGTAAACAACCTTAAAATGTCAGTGGCTTAACATAACAGAAGTTCACCTCTCACATAAGTTACGTGTCTTTTATGGCTTGATGAGAGTGTGTTGGGGTGGTGACTGATGGAGACTCCACCATCTAGAAATTCAGTTGTTATATAAAAAGACACATCTGCTTTCCTATGCTTCAGTCTGGGAGTGACACTCTGCATTTTCACCCACAGCACACTGGCCAAAACTAGTCACACAGCCTTAACTGACTGTAAGTGGGGCTGGGCAATGTGGCCTAGGAGATGGGATGTTTGAGGGACACCACTGTTTCTGGCACAATATCCAGGTGGGAAAAGTATGCAGACATCCACAGAAATGAATGTTGTGTAAGCTTTCATTTTGGAGTTGTAAGCAGATAGGTGGTATATAAAGTCATTGTCACTTTCTCATGATTGTAATCCCAATGGCCAAATACAGGCTGTGATATCACCCTTTTCTGGTTTGAAGAAGTAGCAAATTCAGATTGGTGGATACTCTTCAAACTTTCTTGTAGCGATACTGCTGCTGCTAAGTCACTTCAGTCGTGTCTCTCTGAGACCCCATAGACGGCAGCCTATCATGCTTCCCCGTCCCTGGGATTCTCCAGGCAAGAACACTGGAGTGGGTTGCCATTTCCTTCTCCAGTAGTGATACTAGCAACATACAAAGGTTCTCACTAGCTCGCAAAACGAACTTTGGCTTATTACTGAAGGCAGTTTTTGAACCTCTCAGAAGGAAAGGTTTGGTCTCAGAAAAACTTGCCTACAAATAGCTTGATCCTAAGAGTGAGAGTAGGGGATGAGTTCCCTGGTGGTCCAGTGGTTAAGAGACTGTGTTTCCAGTGCAAGGGNCTCATCCTCTGTCGTCCCCTTCTCCCGCCTTCAATCTTTCCAGCATCAGGGTCTTTTCAAATGAGTCAGTTCTTTGCATCAGGTGGCCAAAGTATTGGCTTCAGCATCACTCCCTCCAATGAATATTCAGGCCTACTTTCCTTTAGGCTGGACTGGTTGGATCTCCTTGCAGTCTAAGGGACTCTCAAGAGTCTTCAATACCATAGTTAAAATGCATCAGTTCTGTGCTCAGCTTTCTTTATAGTCCAGCTCTCACATGCATGCATGATTACCCGAAAAACCATAGCCTTGACTAGACGGACCTTTGTTGGCAAAGTAATGTCTCTGCTTTTTAACAGCTGCTTCCCTGGGCCATTTTTTAACAAGCTTTCCTGGCATCGGGCTTCCCTCATAGCTCAGTTGGTAAAGAATCCGCCTGCAATCCGCAGGAGACCCTGGTTCGTATTCCTGGGTCGGGAAGGTCCACTGGAGGAGGGATAGGCTACCCACGCCAGTGTTCTTGGGCTTCCCGGGTGGCTCAGCAGGTAAAGAATCCGTCCACAATGCGGGAGACCTGGGTTCGATCCCTGGGTTGCAAAGATCTCCTGGAGAAGGGAAAGGCTCCCCACTCCAGTATTCTGGCCTGAAGAATACCAAAGAATCGGACAGGACTGAGCGACGTTCAGTTTTCTTAGCATTTGTGCTCTGAAGCGTATGAAGCCTGCCCCAGGGTTGCCGCAGCCCCGGCCGTCTTGGGTATCCGACTCCTGAAGTCTGCAGGCAGAACGGTCACCCAGGTCTTGACAGCCATGCTCCGGTTGTCTCTTCGGTTCTTGAGCTTGGTGTTGACAACTGCAGGTTGTCTTGACTCAAACGTTGAACACAGCTTGAAGTCCTTGCCCACAAGCTGTCAGAGCTGGTAGGACCCTTAAGAGATGACCGCCATGGTGATTGCAGTTTCCCACCCCCAGGACCCGCGAGGGACACTTGACTGTTCTGAGACGTTTGTCCCTCACGACTGCCCTTAGTGCAGGTCTGCGTTATAGCCGTGCATACCGCATCGCAGCGGCATTAACCGACTTCTCACAAGTCACGCAGAGCCGGGGGTTCAAACCCAGGTGAGTGCAGCTTCTCCTCTAAGGTCTCTAATGTCGCAGACGACACTTGCAGATTCCAGGACTGGCTGCGCAACTCTTAAATTACTAGGGAAGATGGTGACTGTAGCCATGAAATTTTAAAAGACACTTGCTCCTTGGAAGAAAAGCTATGA
>SJYV01038633.1:1056099-1158968 GCA_006410875.1 Neotragus pygmaeus | reverse complement strand
ATGCTTTTGAACTGTGATGTTGGAGAAGACTCTTGAGAGTCCCTTGAACTGCAAGGAGATCCAACCAGTCCATCCTAAAGGAAATCAGTCCTGGGAATATTCATTGGAAGGACTGATGTTGAAGCTGAAACTCAAATACTGTCACCACCTGATGCGAAGAACATACTCATTGGAAAAGACCATGATGCTGGGAAAGATTGAAGGCAGGAGGAGAAGGGGAAGACAGAGGATGAGATGGTTGGATGGCATCACCAAAGCAATGGACATGAGTTTGAGTAGGCTCTGAGAGTTGGTGATGGACAGGGAGGCCTGGCGTGCTGCAGTCCATGGGGTCGCAGAGACGGACACGACTGAGCGACTGAACTGATTTCATTTCAAACATTTGTTGACGCGAATCTTGCACATTGGCTTTCCTAAATTAAAAAAAAATTCAAGACCATCATCTAAGGTTATGTATATGTGGAGTATACACACAAACATCTTTGCGAAAAGGTTTTGTACCTTCAAGATAGTTCATATGTGTGCCACCTATTTTTATAAATCCGTGGATGCTACTTAGATAAAATGGTAAGATTTACATATCAGTCTTCACAAAGTTTAGACATAAGATCTCAGTTTGAATCTTCACTGCGATTTTGTGAGTTTGGGCAAGCTTTTGTTAAAGTCCTTTACCCTTAGTTTCCTTATCTGGAAAATAGGCATTTTTTTTCTGGGGATTAATGAATTCATATATTCAGAGTCCAAGCACTTGGCACTCACTAAAGGGTAGCTAGTTTTATCTATTATTCTGCCAGACAAAGAAATCTAAAGCTATGGCATTTCTCGTCTCTGAACCTAAAGTAAAGGTGTCACCTTGGAGTTTTGCATTCTGATAAGTGTAGATCAAGTCCCCAGACTCAGTAAAAGCAACTTTGTGCTTTCGTGCTCAAGAATAAGAAGAAATTCCTTTAACTTCATGTTTCTTTTGTCCCCACTGTCTTATAGAAACGTAAGTTATGCTGAAAAAGATTCCCTATGCCAGAAAGGTATCTAATAAAGACAGAGGATTCATTTAGCTAATTAGTAATTTTATGTGGTGTTAGCACCTTTAGAAACCTAATTTTAGGTACACTCCAGAAAATATCTCTTGAAAAGAACTGTGGAACAAAATGGCTCAACATTTCTTTAAACAATTTTCTTCTAGCTTCAATACTGAGTAATGCAGTTGAAGTTTTCATTTCATTTTCTTACTTTAGTAGTCTATTATCTTAAAGCTGACTCAACACAGAAAATGTGTAGGAGCATATGAATAGTGCATCAAAGTAACAGTAATTAAAGTGAACACAGTGACTTGTATTGCTGTCTGAATGGACCGTGATATTCACATTATTTAATTGAGAACAATATGGGTGTTAATTATAGTCACCAGGTATCATAAATAGTACCACCTATGATGCTTAGAGGGAACAATTATTTGAAGGATGAGATAATACTTTTCTAAGCAAAATGCAAAACTGATCACANTGAATGGACCGTGATATTCACATTATTTAATTGAGAACAATATGGGTGTTAATTATAGTCACCAGGTATCATAAATAGTACCACCTATGATGCTTAGAGGGAACAATTATTTGAAGGATGAGATAATACTTTTCTAAGCAAAATGCAAAACTGATCACATGTCTCTGAAACCTTTATCTTTTAGCTCCAGCTTTCTCTGCTCATTTCTTATCAGCCCATGCAAAGTTCCCTACAATTTTCCTTGGTCAGGGGGAAAACCCTGCAAAGTCTCTAAGAGACTGAAACGAGAAAGGAGAGTGTTTGTTCTCATTTATTTGGGAGTTCAATAGAATTTAATTAACTTCTGATGCTAATCCATATCTCATGTATTGGTACTTGCTTGAATCTTGTATTTCTTTTCTATTTGTTGCCTGGAAAAAGAAAAGAGAACTATAGATTTCTTTCTTTCTCTATGGCAAGTCTTGAAATAAGCTGTATAAAAATTTCAAATAGTCTATTCATGATCTGTTTACATATACATTCTCTGAGGACAGAAAGTACCATTTTATCCCTTGGATTTTGGATCATTTGTTACATAAAGTAGGATACCACTTAAATTTGGGGGGGGAAAGTAATTTTAAATATGAGTAAATGTAATACATTGATAAAAACTTAAAATTTGTGTTTATCATCCCCTTGCTTTTCTTTGTAAATTTTCCCTATATACATTTATCCATGAATAATACATTGTTTTGTTTTGCCTCTTTTGGCACTTTATAAAAATAGAAGCATACTCTGAATTCTTAAAATTTTTTTGTTTAAAGTTACATTTTTGACTAATCCAACTTGACATAGCCATACATTTTCCACTGCTACACAATATTGCATTGAACGAGTATAAAAATCATCCATTCTACTGTTGATAGATTTGACTTGTTTCCTATCTTTTGCTGTATAACCATTCTTGTGCATTTTTCCTGGTGTACCTGTGTGCACTTGTAGGGAATGTATCTGAAGTGGGATTATTGGTCATGAATGTGTTTAGCTTTGCTAGGTAATGCTAGATTGTTGTACCTCTAATTGATGTCATCACTAACAGTTGCTCCATATTCTTGCCAATACTTGTTATTTTTTGCCAGTCTGGTGGATGGAGAATAGAATCCTATTTTGACTTTGCTTTATATTTTTACATTTTCCTACTAATTAGGTTGAGCATCTTTCCATGTGATTTCTGGCTATTCAGATTTCCTCATCTGTGAAATGTTGAAATGTTTGTGTCTTTTGCCCATTTTTATAATGGTTGCCTTTATTACTTGTTTCTAGGAATACTTCATGTTTTCTGAATCAATCCTTTGTTAGTTATATGTGTTGCATATTCCGTATTTTTCTTTTTCTTCAGCCTGTTTCCCCCTCCTCTTTTCAATTCATCTGTCTGTCCCCATTTTTCTTATCATTATTGCCCTTCTGTTCTGTCACAAAATGTGATAATGACTGCACATGTAGCAGTATGGAGGTAAATGTTACCATCTGAGTAGTTTGTATACTTTGGGCACCTGCCAAAATTAAAACCAGATTACGGTTTAGAAAAGTTGCAATCCAGCCTCTGGTCAAACATGGCTAATCCAGAAAGTCTAAATATTGGATGTTCTTCAGAAATTGTGTTAGACCTCATTCCCTATTGACACTCCCACTCCAAGTGATTCCGTGGAATTCTGTAGTTTGAAAACTTCCAAATTTATCTCTCTAATGAGTCTCAACTCTAGTCTCATATATCTGATTTTTGACTTGATATCTCTTGAGTACCTCAGACTCACTCTATATAAAATGTAACTAGTTCCTGATTTTTCCTTTCAAAATATCATTCCTTTCTTAGTCTTCCCAATCACAATCACAAACCACATAGTTGCACAAACCTAAAACCTGGGAGTTAAATGGCAGCCCACTCCAATATTTTTGTCCTGAGAATCCCACAGATGGAGGAGCCTGGCAGTCTGCAGTCTATGGGGTCGCAAAGAGTTGGAAACAACTGAAATGACTTAGCACATCCTTCTTTATTTCTTTTCTGTAGCTCCTTCATTCCAGTTCATCATCCCAAACTGAGTTTGTGCCTCACTCAATTTTCTTACTGGGCAGAGGCAGGAACTTTGAATTCAATGTATAAAGGAAAGCACTACACTAATCAAGTTTAGGAAATTACAGAGATGTCATATTTGTTCCCTGAAGTTTGCATTGTTAACCGTTGCTCTAATTATTAGGAGAAAAAGGAAATAAATATAGAAATTCTTGGCAAAACAGGATATACAGTTTTACTTAGAAACTATCATTGAAAAAATAAAAATACCAACATAAGGGAGGCCCTCAGGAAATTCCTCTACATGGGGCCTGAAACCCCTGACAATGATATATCTTGATGTTTCTTTCTCATATGAAATTAACAGACTGTGGCTATGTTCTTGAAGTATACAGAAGGTCCTTTTGAAAGGGTTGGTTTCAAAGAAATAGACTGAATATCTATGCTAAGAAAAAAAGAATATTTAGAATACCTTACAGATTCTCTAAAATTTATATACTTCTATAAATTGAAGAGAAAGTCACTGTTTTGAATGCCCAAGTAAGACGGAAGAAAGTAATGACATTTTTTATGTGAATTAAGAAAATTAAAGACATCCATCCACACTTCTCCATCCTACTAGTATATGGTTATCTGGTTGATCTGTATGAACTGGCTGTCTACACCAGGCAAAACCAATTTAGCCACCTTTTAACCAAGAGGTTCAAGACTATTCAGACTGTTGAAGAATCCTGTTGTTCATTCGTTAAGTCGTGTCCCACTCTGTGACCAGGCACGCCAGGCTTCTCTGTCCACCACTATCTCCTGGAGTTTGTGCAAACTTATGTCCATTGAGTCAGTGATAACATCCAACCATTTCATCCTCTGTCGCTCTCTTCTCCTTTTGCCCTCTATTTTCCCCAGTATCAGGGTCTTTACCAGTGAGTCTGCTTTTCACATCAGGTGGCCAAAGAATTGGAGTTTCAGCTTCAGCATCAGTCCTTCCAATGAATATTCAGGACTGATTTCCTTTAGGATTGACTGGTTGGATATCCTTGCAGTCCAAAGACTCTCAGGAGTCTTCTCCAGCACCACAGTTCAAAAGCATCAATTCTTTGNCCTCACCTTCATCAAGAGGCTTTTTAGTTCCTCTTCACTTTCTGCCATTAAAGTGGTATCACCTGCATATTTGAGGTTATTGATATTTCTCCCGGCAATCTTAATTCCAGCTTGTGCTTCATCTAGCCCAGCATTTCACAAGAAGTACTCTGCATACAAGTTAAATAATCAGGGTGACAATATACAGCCTTGACATACTCCTTTCCCAGTTTGTAACCAATCCATTGTTCCATGTCTGATTCTAACTGTTGCTTCTTGTCCTGCATACAGGTTCATTAGAAGGCAGGCCAGGTGGTCTGGTATTTCCATCTCTTTAAGAATATTCCACAGTTTGTTGTGATCCACACAGTCAAAGGCTTTAGCATAGTCAATGAAGCAGAAGTAGGTGTTTTTTTGGAATTCCCTAGCTTTTGATCTCTGGTTCCTCTGCCTTTTCTAAATCCAGCTTATACATCTGGAAGTTCTCAGTTCATGTACTGCTAAAGCCTAGCTTGAAGGATTTTGACCAAAATCTTGCTGGCATGGAAATGAGTGTCATTGTATGGTAATTTGAACATTCTTTGGCACTGCTTTTCTTTGGAATTAGAATGAAAACTGACCTTTTTCAGTTTTGTGGCCACTGCTGAGTTTTCCAAATTTGCTGGCATAATGACTGCAGCACTTCACAGCATTATGGTTTACACTTCACAGCATTATGGTTTAAGATTTGAAGTAGCTTAGCTGGAATTTTGTCACCTCCACTAGCTTTGTTCGTAGTAATGCTTCCTAAGGCCCATTTGACTTCTCCCTTCAGGATGTCTGGCTTTAGGGGTCATTAAGAGCTTTTTTGTACAGTTCTTTTGTATTCTTGCCACTTCTTAATCTCTTCTGCTTCCGTTAGGCCCTTGCCGAAGAAAACTACCTTCAACAAAAGTTAAAAACAACACTAATAATATGCAGGTGTTGTTTAGCATTGAATTTGAGAGGAATAAAAGGATAGTGAGACTTTAGTATCTGTCAGGAGTTCTGAAATATCTACCTTAGGCAATGAAGTGAATCAAATACAAGTCCAGCCTAAAAGTGGTCAGTCCTCCCTAATTTTGGCAAGCTTTAAGAATTCTTACAATCATGACTGACTATAATCCAGTATTTTTTAAAGTACCTCTATCAGTCTCAGGGAAATCAAACTTCTCTTATGATTATCTCTGTGAGTTAAGTGTAATGAAACTAATGAAGACCACTTGCAATTTTTTTCTTTTTTTGTTTGTGGTTTTGTTGTTGTTCCACTAGCATGGATCCTGATGGCTCTGAACAAGATCCTGAAACGAAGGAGGAATATGCTGCTGTCTATGTGGGTAGAGAAGAAGACATTAAAAGATCTGAAAGAATAACAGCTGTTGTCCATGACAGGGAAGTGGTAATTTTCTACCACAAAGGAGAATTTCACGCTATGGATATTCGCTGTTACCGTAAGATTTTATTTTTCATTGGCAAACCTTGTATTTATTTACTGTCCAGAAAGCTATTAACATTTCAGTTTTTAGTGACCAGATGTATGTTCAATTTCTTTACAGACTCAGGAGGACCTTTACATTTGGGAGAAATAGAGGTATGTAAAGTAAATCTGTTTTCAAAAAATTCAGATGTTTCCTATTTATATTCCTACTATATTTACTGTCTCTATTCACAAACCATTTATATTGGGGTTTGAACTATATTTTCATGCTTTGAGTATAATTCCCAATATTCTAGGATTTCACAACACTAACAATGTAAAGAAAACCATTTTACAGGTAAAGATGACAAATATACATGTCTTCTGACCTAGCAAATATACTTTGAAAGATCTACTCTGCATATTATTGTACAAAAGTACATATATGCGCTTACATATGTGCATATACTTAAGTATATGCGCTTACATATGTGCATATACTTAAGTATGCACATATGTAAGTATATATACACTTAAACATTTGTTAAGTACATACTTAAAAAGTTCATTGTGGTATTATTCATTGTAATGAAAAACGGAAGGAAATTTAAATGTTTTAACAAGAGGAAACAGTTTAAATTAGGACTCGCCATGCTGTGGAATAGTATGCTGTGCTGTGCTTAGTTCTCAGTCATGTCCAACTGCTTGTGAGCCATGGACTGTAGCCCACCAGGCTCCTCGGTCCATGGGGTTCTACAGGCAAGAATTACTGGAGTGGGTTATTATGCCCTCCTCCAGGGGATCTTCCCAACCCAAGGACTGAACCAGGGTCTCCCACACTGTAGGCAGATTCTTTACCGACTGAGCCACCAGGGAGGCCTGTGGAATAGTATATAGCCAGTAAGTTAATCCGGCATGAATGTCAACAGTATATTTTTGAGTGGAGAAAAGCAAGTCAAAGAATAATGGGTCTAAAGAGGTCCCATTAAAAAATAATAATAATATTTACTTTTTATAATTCTACATAGTTTGAATTTTTCCAATGTGTACATATTACTTTTATGATGTAATAAAAATTTCAATATATATATTTTAAGAAAGAACACTTTGAAGGCTTAACTGAGGGAAGATGGGGCACTGTTGTACTTCCTTGCATTCCCAAACTAGCTGCCTAATTTTTTCTTTTCTACCTCATGAGACTGATCTCTCTCTCCCTTCCCTGTCTCTGTGTCTCTGACTGGCACAAAGTACATGCTTAAATTTAGTGTTCCACTCTTTATACAACTCATATCTACCTACTTCCACACCTGTCCTCATGTTAAAAGATGTGTGCTTAAATTATGAATATGAACTGATGAGTTATGAAAATGTTTGTTGACAGTTCTGGCAGGGGGGGTGGTACGAAACAGCATTTCTGCACTTCTCGTGTGGAGATAAAATGTCAGCATCTGGATGATAGAGTGGAAGAATTTCCCTCAGTTTCAGACCATTGTGAGAGCTATAAAACCTTGCTGCTCAAAGTGTGGTTCACAGACCAACAACATTGGTGACACCTGGGAGTGTCTTGGAAATGCAGATATTGCAGCCTGTTCTAGGACTACTGAACTTAAACAAGAGCTCGATTTAAACAAGATGTAGGTGATTCCCATGTCCTTTAAAATTTTAGAAGCACTGCTTTAGGACAGCTAAAAGTTTGAAATGAACTACTTTGGATCATAAATTGCTCTTTAGTTAACATATGCACTTATGCCTTTAGTAACCTCTCTTGAAATTATATCTGAGGCTTACCATTCTTCCACCAGCTAGTGAAGATTCACTTAGAAGCACTTGAAGCCGTTGCCCCATTTCCATCACAGAAGTGACATTAGTATCTAACAGATAACAGCATACTGGGGTCACATGGCATAGTTGCTTGGGCTGGTTATCTTCTGATAGAGCTCTAACACACTGGGTTTCTTATCAACTGCAGAAGAACTTGATGACTGCTAAGATTAGGTTCTGCCTTATGCTGAATAATAAATGGGAGAAAAAAAGAGAAGCCTGTTCTGCAGCCTAGTTCTGCAGTAAATTCTGTTCTGAGTCTGAGATTTATTGTCAACATTGGAAATGTCATATTATAAAATCAATTATTTCTTTCCCCAGGAATTTGATGGACGAGCATGTATCGTTTGCCCCTGGCATAAGTACAAAATTACTTTGGAAACAGGAGAAGGACTGTATCAGTCTATAGATCCTAAAGACCCATCAGCAAAACCCATGTGGTGCTCCAAAGGAATAAAGCAAAGGATTCACACAGTGACAGTGGACAATGGGAATATTTATGTGACTCTTTCTAATGAGCCTTTTAAGTGTGACTCTGACTATTATGCTACTGGAATCTTCAAAGTAATTCCGAGTTCCTTCTGATAAAACTTCCCAGCAATGAAAAATGTTGTGTATGTTTTGAAAGTATTTTTAGAATAACCTTGCTGACTACCAAAGATGACTAACTTTTTCCAACACAAGCACATTTATCATCTTTAACAGTCATGTTTATGAAAGGTTCCAAAGCACATGTACTTGGTGTGATGTAAGGATCATCATTGGGATCTGTAGAATACTTTGCAGCCAATCCTCTGGATTGATTGGGACCTCAAGGTTATAGGTTTGAAATGTGCATTTGAAGAAGGATAAAAATAATTTGGAGTAACCAGAGTGAAGAAAAGGTCAAAAAAAATTAGATCTACAAAGAAAAATTTAGGGGGAAAATCCCTACTTGATATAGTAGACTTTAACATGGAAAAATTTTAATGTATACAAAGTGAAGGGAATAATAAACTCCCAGTACCCACCTTCAACAGTTATCAGCATTCTTCTAGTCTTGATTCATTTTTGCATGCGTTCACCACCCCACCTATTGATGCTTATTACAATTTTTTATGGTAAAATTTAAACACATTGAAATACTTAAGTTTTAACTATTCAGTTTTTCCAAATATATAGCAGACCTTTTACACTTGAAAAATACTTCCCAAAATGGGATCAGTGTATATGCTGAATTTAGAAATAGGAAACAACTTGCCTGACATCGAAACCAAGTAAACTTTAGCTCAGTTTCTCTCAAGTCATGGTAGACAGTTTCAAAGTAATGAGGAGACAGTTGCTGCTAGCCGTGAGAGATGTGAAATGTGTTCAGTGAGCCAAATGAAATTAATAACATCAAAAAAAATTTTTATTTGTATAGAATTTTGCGTATGTATGTACAACCAAGTGCCATATAAATGTCACAGAGAGCAGCATACAGGGTGTTGTTCCTCAGAGTCTTTTCTTCTGCGTTCGTAGGCCTGTGTTAAGTTAGTTCACCCTGCTTTTTCCATGCCAGTTATTTATGGCCATCATTCTCTGGTTGCCTCGTGCTCACGCTGTATTATAAATCCCTGGGTACTGATCATCTAAAACTCAGCAGCACATGGTAGAATATAAGACTAAGTGGGACCAGAAAGAACTATGAGGAACAGATTGTACATTCAGAATGAGAAAAGCTTTTTGTCAATATTGGAACTTAGTCTCAAACCACAGTAATCTTCTTAGTGACACGGCTGAATTAAGGCTTAGTATTTTAAGGGCTCCACTTGGATCCTTTCTCTTGGCTATTGTAAAAATAATAAGTGAATAAAATAGGTATCATTAAGGCTGTGCTTATAGAGCCTTTTGCTATATATTATATTTTTTCTGATATATTGCTACATGCTACCCATATTCCAACACTTGCTTTCAACAGACTATCAATAAGCCAGGCCTGGGTTTTTTAATAAATAGTATTTACAGCAGCAGTTACCCACCAGGTACAAAAAATGTACCATCTCTGGAATGGGTACATCCCGGTCTATTATATCAGGCACTGATCCTCCAATGACTTAACACATGTCCAGAATTGAAAGTGCATGGAAGAAACTAAAGTACCTCCAGCAGGAAAAAACCGTGACCCTGGCTCGTGGGACCAATCACAGAAGCCTTTTTTCCTGAGAATCCAGTGGCAACAATGAGTAGCATGGAGTTGGTTTCTGGTTTTTAATTTGTTCCTCTAGATGGGGAAATAAAAATGTCATGTCACATCCCCTTCTCATATACAGACATCTTCTCATCAGATTTGTAAACAATATAAATTTACATCTATGAATTTCAAGTCCTTCATAACTTTAGATGAGTTTTAAAACAACTAATAGGGAAACTCAAATCATGCAGCCTGTAGATAGAAAATATACATCCTTTTATTATCTCTGAAAAATATATGTAGCATTTTAATAGGGAGGGTTTTTTCCCCTCCCAGATAAATAATTGGAAAGATACTCTAAACAAGTCTTTAATACAAACATAAATGTATTATAAACATGTCCATATTATAAACCATCACATAGTCTAACTCACCAAAGGGTGCATTTCCTTGCTCATTAAAAAATATCACATAGTCAACATTGATTCATTTTATTTTCTCTACCATGTAAATACTTGAGAATGACATTTTAGCAATAGTCCCTCCCATGCCCCCATTTTTTTTCAAAGCAGAGCAGTCAGAACATTAAAACTAGTTTCCTAGTTATGTCATTAGATAATGCTTAAGCTCTGTTCAGTGATATTTAAGTTCAGATTTGCTCATTCATTCATTTCAGCTGACTGGTCAAACACAGAATGTAAAACCTGAATCTTATTACTCAACTTATTAGCAGGAAATTTGGGGCGATCAGAAATACCGTCTGGCTTCTCTGGTAACGACCTGTAAGGTTTTGCTTTGATTTCATCTTCGGGAAACAGAGGCTCAGAAAGCACAGGCTCCGAAAAGGCATTTCTAAAATTTTCACTCTCCTCTCTGTTTTGCCTTATGGATTCTTCTTCTTGGAAAATTTTCATTGTCTTCTCCAGCACAGCATTAACACAGACGGTCTAATAATTTTTAAAAAGTTAAGGTTTCTTTTTTTATTATTGGAGTATAATTGCATTATACTACTAAACAGATAAAAATCTAATAATGCAATAAAACATTTAACATAAAATCATTGCTCTGTATATTCTAAGAAAGAGGTGCTTTTTTTCAGCTTCCTCTGGCACATAATAAACGTGAGGAGGCTGATTCCTAATTATAAATATACCATAATCTAGAAGGAAAATTAAAACATAGTATGCTTTAATAAAAATATGCTTCACATTTCTAATTCATGTTTTACATCTTTATTCTCTAATTAAATGAAACATTCCTTTATTCTACTGACTTAATTAAACATCTTCTGAGAAATGGAATTTATCCTCAAACATGTTAATATCTCAAAGTAGGTTTTCTGTTTTTACTTTTTTCCCATATAGACTTTGCTTATACCAATTATGTTCCATTGGAAGGGCATAAACATTTTGGTAAGAATTTAGTAAATTAATGATTTAGAATCAATGATTTCTAAACAAACTTGTGATCCACTTTCCCTCAAAAATGCCATTCAGTACTTTAAGGGTGTCAAAACAAAACACAGATTAAAAAAAATAACTTCAAAAACTGAGACTCACTAAGAGCTGTATCTGTTAAACCTCTAGCTTTACTGATGGAAATGATGATGCCAAGCATTTAAGGCAAGCAACAAGAATAATAAAATCTATAAAATACGAGAACACCTAAACTAGCTTCTTTTACCAAAGCGATGATGCCTCCAACGTGACATAATAGGCGACCAATGCTCAGATGTTCCTAAAGAGAGGGACAGAAAGGCGGCCGGGACTTGGCTGGAACAGCCCTTTCCTCCTGCCTCCTCTGTTCCTGCCCCCGTCTCCCACCTCAGAATGGGGACACCAGATGCTTCCCTCCACTTCCCGGCATTACCGTTACCGTCTGGCAATGTGACCCCTCTGGCCAACGTAATAAAATTTGTCTGCTGGGGAGGAAGATCGGAGGGATTTGAGGGAAAGTGTTTCCTCCTTTTTATATAGAAGAAAGACTGTCTTTTGTCTCTACTCTCTCCACCTTGCTTTGGAGGCTGATACGGATGTAAGGTATGAGGATAAGGCAGCAAACCTAAGAACCAAAACCAACCAACAGGATGCCGGGAGAGAGAGATGGAGAGGCCCTGGGTTCGTGATGACGCTGCAGATCCACTATACAAACCAGGAAACTGCCTGACTCTGGACCTCTAATTAAGTGAGATATTTATATATCTGTATTGATTAAGGTACTATCAGTTGATAGTATTAAGGTAACTATCAGTGTTACTTATATCTGAGTACACCCAAATCTAGAGTTACAAAATCTTGAGGTCCATCACTTCCAGCTACAGACAGCTTTAACCATTTATCACAACTATGATGGTTTTCTATGTACGCCATGCTATGAAAAGAAGGTTGGGGTGTCCTAACCTCTCTGATACATTTCTTCTTCCCTCACTTACAACATTTAATCTGCGCCCACCATAACCAATTCTGTCCAAGTCTCAGAAAATGAAAGATCTTGATTAAAGTCAGTATTTCTCCATCTTTGCTTATAACCTATATCCTACCTATCAACTTGTCTATCAATTATTGCCTGCCTCTTCAACCTCTCATTCTTGACTAGGTCCTCCTCTGCAACCTGTAACATACTAAAGTATATTCTATCCTGAAATTTAAAAATTTAAAATCCCTGTGGCCCTGTTTCCCTCTTGACTACTACACACTCTTTTCTTGATTAAACCAGGACATACATTCATGGTTTCCATTCTGTCATCTCCTTTTCACTCTTTCTGCTAAAGTAGTTCTCAAGATGATTAATGCCAACTTTGCTACTAGATCTAAGGGACACTTTTCAGATCTTCACTTTATTTGAATTTTTCTGCTTGTATGTGACTCTTAACCACTCACAACTTCCTCAGTCTAATTCCTTGACAGCGTTTCTCCTGATTCTCTTCCTGCTTTTATTATCGGTCCTCTGTCTCCTTCATGGATTCCTTCTCAGCTTATCTTAAAAGAAAGTGTTCTTCACATTTTTGTCAACTTTCTACTCTTTTCACTTGGCATGATTCCACTCTCAGGGCATTAACTTCCAACATAGATGTTATTTGCTTTCAAAACCATAATTCTAGCCCTGACCTCTCCCAGGACACTTGGATGAATATATCACAGATTGTCTGCTAAGTCGCTTAGTCGTGTCCGACTCTGTGCGACTCCATAGACAGCAGCCCACCAGGCTCTGCCGTCCTTGGGATTCTCCAGGCAAGAACACTGGAGTGGGTTGCCATTTCCTTCTCCAATGCATCAAAGTGAAAAGCGAAAGTGAAGTCGCTCAGTCATATCTGACTCTTTGCAACCCCATGGATTGCAGCCTACCAGGCTCCTCCATCCATGGGATTTTCCAGGCAAGAGTACTGGAGTGGGGTGCTATTGCCTTCTCTGATCACAGATTATCAGAGGTCACCAAAAAAAAATGTTTCTATTCTTAGTTTATAGCATAAGTCATGTAGGATGATTTCAAAAGTCTTTGAAAAATTCAAGTAATTTTGGTTTTAATCTAGTTTGTTTTCGTTTCACCATAGCCATTTCATCCCACTCATTTTCTGCAGTATTTCTGCATCAATCTTGTATGAGACTCACATTTAAGATACTGAACATCTCTCAAAATTTTTAAACATTTGTAAAATATTTGATAAATTCAGAGTTTTAAAAAATTGTAAATATATTTAAAATGAGTTCTTTTACACTTTTTTTCCCTAAGTTGTCTTGGCTATACTTTACCTTCGGCATTTCCTCATAAATTTTAGAATAAACCAGTCAATGTACACATACACACCTGCTCAAATTTTAATTGGGATTGCACTGAATCTGTGGATTATTAGGAAAACTTAACCTTTATTCTTGTCTGTTTCAATATGATCAAAAAAATAAATAGGTAAAAGACCTCTAACAAAAAAGCCATAAATTTATTAACAGAAAGAAGATCTAAATAAACAGAGAAATATAGCATGTTCATAGATTGGAAGGAGAACCGGTTTTACCAGTTATGAAGACTTAATGTAAAGCGCCAGTAAGTAATACAGCATTGAGTTGGTATAAGAGTAGACAGATCAGTTGACTAGAACAAAGAGAATATAAACAGACCTACATATATAAGGACATTTAATTTATCTTAAAAGAGAGGTGTCCTGGGGCAATAGGAAAGGGGTTTACTTTTTTCCCTGATAAATTGAGTTGGATCAACTGGGTATTTCTCGTGGCTCAGCTGGTAAAGAATCTGCCTGCAATGCAGGACACCTGGGTTCAATCCCTGGGTTGGGAAGATCCCTCGGAGAAGGGAAAGGCTACCCACTCCAGTAATTCTTGCCTGGAGAATCCCACGGACAGAGGAGCCTAGCAGGCTGCAGTCCATGAGGCTGCAAAGAGTCAGACACAACTGAGTGACCAAGCACAGCACGGCACAGTGGGATAGCCATGGAGGAGAAATGGGACCCTGGCCGCACACCAACCCCAGATGTATTATAAGTCTAGAAGTGAAAGGTGAAATAACAAAGCTCCTAGGATATATCAGAGGGACTAGTTTCATGACTAGGATGTAAGTCAAGATTCCCTAATTAAGACATAAAAAGCACTTAATATAAGGAAGACTAATAGATGAGACTTCATTCAAATTAAGAGCTTCTGTTTTAAAAGATACTCCTAAAAATGAAAGGCTAGTCACAGAGTAAATTAAATCTGCCCAAATTCAACTGAAAAAAGGGCTTGTTCCAATAATACAGTTAAAAGTACAAATTGATAATAAACCAATGGACGACTCTAAGTAGGAAAATGAGAAGAGACTAACAGAAATTAACAAATGAGGATACCCAATTAATGTATAAAAAAGGTATTCAGTCTTAATAATCAATAAAATGCAAATTAAAAACACAATATGATAGAACTACATATCCACAAAAATGGTTTTATCAGAAAAGATGATTGATAATACCAAATGTTAGTGATGAAACAGAGCAACTGGGATTCATAATCTGCTAGAATGAACTGTTAAAACCATTTTGGAAAATGTTGGCAATATATACTAGAGACGGTCATATGCAAAATCTACAGTCCAGACATTTCACCCAAACATATGTACAAGAACATTCACAGCAACCTATTCACAATAGCCAAAGTTCTGAATAATCTAAATGCTCAACAATAGAATAGATAGTTGTATATTTAATCAATGGAATACTCTACAGCACCGACAGGCAACAAGCTGCTGCTATAGGCAACAAATGACTCTCACAATGATACTGTGCAGCAACACAAGACCTACAGAAGAACACAGTATACGATTTCATTTACATACAAGTCGAAACTGACTCTGCCATTAGAAGTCAAAATAGTGCTTGCCTTTACAGAAGAGGCTAGTGATCATAAGGAGGCAAGAAAGAGGCTTCTAGAATGATAGTATACTGTTTTGTTTCTAGATCCATAAGATACATCAATTAATTGATTTTCTGATAATTCATCAAGCTGTGTACTTTTCTTTTTGTATGTTGTAATTTTTTTCAATTAAAAGTAAATACAAATGGCAATGAATTAAAAGAAAATAACTTTATAAAAGTCTGTATATTTTTGTCATACTTTTTAATGAACACTTTTGTAATTCAAAAAACAAAAGCTGAACTTTAACCAACCACAGCACAGTGGCAGAAACAAAACACCTGTAAACCTAATGAAAGCAAAACCAAAATGTTTTGACCAAATAATAATAAAGTTTTTTAAAGGTAAAATAAGTTTTATTACTTAAGCAACTTAGTTTTTGGTGGATTGACCTGGCTCCTTAGAAATGTAATTTTTAATGTAAAATTATTTTGCATAATAATATCTTGGTTTAAGAATAGACTATACAGTATTTCTTTACATAAAATAATTATATTTCAAGGTTCTAATTATTTTCCTAACTTACCAAATAAATGAGTGCTGCATATGAAGCGCACATTATGCTAGTTAAAGCAGTCTTTGCTGGGAAAGAAATGATTTCAAACAAAGATCCCTTTCTGACCTGAAAAAACAAATGAGTTTTCTTATTAAAACAAAAGATATTCAATGTTAACATGTTAAATCTTATTGTAAACTGAGAATTCAAATATTGATAGTCATCTACTTTAGATCTGAGTTTTCCTACACCTTGGAAATATAATGTCTTCCTCCTTTACAAAAAAGATACTTTCTTTTGCTAATTAAAACCTATGACAAATCTATTTTAAAAAATCTCCCATTTCCAAAATCTGATTTTGGGTTTTTTACGTTTACCAAGTGTGCTCACTAGGGGGTGCTGCTGTGCTTATTAGAAAAACTGTTGAAATCCATGTAGTCATCCTTTACTAAATTATTCACTTCTTCAATTAAGCAAACAGCAATGAAAATACCAGGCATTTCCTGGAGATTAATGATCTGCCTGGAAATGTTAATCATGAGACTGCTGAAGGCCAGTACTAATCTTAGATGATCATTAAGCTTCAGCAAATACTCCGCACTCACATCCAGCATGCTTTTTGAAATGTAGAGGTTTACACTAACAAAGTATTTGTCTCTCAGATTTTTCTAGCTTTTAGATGTGTCCCTGCCTCACCACAGTATATTCAGTTTAAGGGAACTGTAACTCTTAGAGGCCACCTCTGTGGCTCTGAGCTATAAGGATATGAAATGATGACGGTAGGAAGAACATTCCCTTCCCCTTTATCAGTGAAGGGGCAGTTAGTCATACTTCTCTGAAGAGCCAAGTCACTCAGAGGCTTCAAAAACTCCCAGAAGGTATAGGCTGTAAACATAAAATTATGTAAATGCACAATGAAGTGAAGTGGCTCCGTCACGTTCAACTCTTTGCAACCCCATGAACTGTGTGTAGCCTGCCAGGCTCCTCCGCCCGCGGCATTTTCCAGGCACAATACTGTAAAATTGCACACAAACAAGAATGGTGTATATATATATATATATATATATTTGTATATGATCATTAAAAGGTTCATTTCAGTTCAGTCGCTCAGTTGTATCCGACTCTTTGCGACCCCATGGACTGCAGCATGCCAGGCCTCCCTGTCCATCACCAACTCCCAGAGTTTACTCAAACTCATGTCCATCAAGTCAGTGATGCCATCCAGCCAGCTCATCCTCTGTCGTCCCCTTCTCCTCCTGCTCCCAGTCCCTCCCAGCATCAGGGTCTTTTCCAGTGAGTCAGTTCTTTGCATCAGGTGGCCAGAGTATTGGGGTTTCAGCTTCAGCATCAGTCCTTCCAGTGAACATTCAGGACTGATCTCCTTTAGGATGGACTGGTTGGATTAAAAGGTTAAAACACTGAAAAACTGAAACAATGGTAGCAGAGCGGCTAGGTGAATTGTGCTGTATCCACCCAGTAGTAACACTGCAGCCTTTTACCTGGTGCTTCTGAAGAACACGCGGTAGTATTGCATCGAGCATTTGTGAGGCCTGTATACCCGGTCCTGCTCTGAGTGCTTGTTGTACTGAGTCTTTGCTTACTGCTGTCCCTGCTGCTGCTGCTGCTAAGTCACTTCAGTCTGAAGAACAAAGGTGTCCATCACAATCTCCCTTCTCTCAAGCGATGTATGGAATGCTGAAGCCAAGAATACTATCTAGCCTAGTAGCTGTGGGATGGTGGGGTAAGGAGGGAGGGGCGAGAGGGCTTTTCCCTCTTATCCCCACCCTCAGGCGATACCAGCTCCTACACGCAGCAATAGGCAGGGGCAGTTTTAGCCCACTCTCTCCACAAGTCAGTCTGGACTTTCCAGACTTCCTCGCTTTGGAAAGCGCTTCCAGGAAATGAAGCTGCTGCTACTTTTTCACTCTTGCTGAAAGACTCAGATTGATAGCATGCCTTTGAATCCCACTATTAGGCTAAAGGAGACAAACTGCATAAGTAGGGAGCAGACATTAGGAAGGAAATCAGATACATGCCAACAGAGTGCCTCCTAGTAGAGTAAAATATTTATGAGTTTGTGAATATATGGATGTAATGGAAGGTCCAGTAATTGGTAGGTCATATACAATAAAAATAAAAATGGGATCTGCATGCAACGAAAATTACTCTGTTTCTGTTTCGCTGCATCTTTCTTTTTCAGATTTCTGTCCTTCACATAAAAGTAATTAAAATGGATTAGTTTAGAAATAAATATGTATTTGATATATGTTATGCTTCTGAATGACAAATCTGTATATTGCCTGGGGGTAACTTTTTCACCATTTTAATGCTTTTAATAAATATTTGCTGTTACTATAATAAATCACCCCTGTAAAAATATATATCCTCCAAATTTATGTGGCTACTAACTCCTTGGAAAAGACTCTGATGCTGGGAGGGATTGGGGGCAGGAGGAGAAGGGGACGACAGAGGATGAGATGGCTGGATGGCATCACTGACTCGATGGACCTGAGTCTGAGTGAACTCCGGGAGTTGGTGATGGACAGGGAGGCCTGGCGTGCTGCGATTCATGGGGTCGCGAAGAGTCAGACACGACTGAGTGACTGAACTGAACTGAACTGGCTAAGTAGCCACTTTTCCATTTTATGACTCACTTGCAATACATGTTTTTCATATTATAAACCACACTGTTTCATTTTTGGTTTGCTATGAGCAGGAATAGTATATGGCAAAAACTGAGATAAACAAACTGGAGAAATTTGGAAAAAGGGAAGCTTGTCTAGACTGTCTTGGCTGGTTTCAAAAATTTTAACTTAACCTCGTTGTTACATGTTTTTATTTTATTTGCATTTAAAAGTATTGCGATATCGATATTATATCCATATATTTCCTTTTTGAATTTGGTAATATTAACATATAAGATACATGGATATTTCAACAGTAAAAACATTTCAGTTTTAAGTTTCTCCCACATAATTTCATGTTTTACTTCTCCCATATAATTTTGACTGCCTTGTCTCATAGAAGAAATATCTATTTTCATCTTATTTTCACTAACAATGAGATAAATCACACAAAAAAGCAGACTATAAGCTGCTTAGAAAATAGAGATCCACTTACTATGGATCTGAAGGTTGGAGAATTTATGTTGTCCAAAACCATTGTGATGACATAAGAAGGGAGTTATAGGGGAAACTCTAATTCAGTGATTCACAAATAAGTGTTGGAAGAAATACTGCTTTTACAGGTCCAGAAAAAAGTGTTTCCTATAAGTCTGGAAAAGCTACTTGATCATGAATTTGCTTAGCAACCCACAGTACTCATGAATGCAGAGAAGACTCCTAGCAATCCACAGGAAAGAAATCTTTCTAACTTTGTTTATTCCAGTATTGGGGCTTCCCAGATAGCTCAGTGGTAAAGAATCCACCTGCAATGTAAGAGATGTGGATTCGATCCCTGGGTTAGGAAGATCCCCTGGAGGAGGAAAAATGGCAACCCACTCCAGTATTCTTGCCTGGAAAACCCCATGGACAGAGGAGACTGGCAGGTACAGTCCACGGGGTTGTGAAAGAGTGGAACATGACTTAATGATTAAACAACAACAGCATGCCAGTATTAACAGCCTGTGGAGCATTACCCTTGAATGAGCTCTTAATCGGGTGGTCCTATAAAAGCTCGAATATCTCACCCTCTTGGCCAGCCTGCCAAAGTATGTCTTCAAGATTCTAATACTTCTGCTTTCTAGGAATTGTCCTTTCTCTCCCCAGCCCTCAGTCTTGATTTACACCATCCAAGATAGCCTCACGGGAAGCCCTTCAAGGAGCTAAAGAAGTTCCCGCTATTTGTGAGGTTTACAGTTTAAACCCCAAACTGGAGTCTACCTTGGAGGACTGGGGGTGAGGAAGAAACTTGTTGAAGAAGCCTCTGTGATTCTTCATCCTGAAAAAGGGAGCAACACTTCCCTGGGGTCCACTTCTGGCACAGGCACTCCTGAGGCTAAGAGTTTGGTTTACCCATCTCTTGACCACGCCACTCCAGAGAACGTGTACAAAGTAGAAGCAAATGCCTCCAATGTCACTATACAGAAGATTCTATCATAGACAGAGCTTCTGGTCCTGTGGCCCTGTGCTGGGGTGCCAAAGTCAGCAACTGTGTCTGGGAGCTGACGTGTCTTGGCTGAAGTCAGCCTCCAAGCTGATTATGTAGGTCATGCATCCTAGAGTAGCTGCAGGCCTCACTCGGGCAGGCAGCTTCCAAGGCTAAGCAGATGTAGCATTCTGTAAGTACTGCTCCTGGGCATACTGAAAATCACCAAGAAATTCTGTTTTCCATTCCTAAGGCCCCCTGCAGAAGAAGCAGGCGTACATCACTAACCTCAGCCCTGCACAACAGGGAAAGGTTTGGGGAGCAGCCTGACAGCACCCACAGAGCCAGGTGCCAAGGAAGTCTCGCAGCAAGATGGCCAGTTGGACAGGCCTGACCCCAACTCTCCACATTTCACTCCTTTTATTTTCACACACCACAGAGTTCCATCTTGACACAGGCAGCCTGATCATTCTTGAAGGCATTCAGGCTGGAGTCCACTCTGGGTAAGCTGAACTCTGTGATATGCCGTTGACCTCTCGGCACAGTTGGGTACCATGGTTACATTCCATTCACGGACCAACCCACTGACCTTCACCGCACCTCACACATTCATCTGTTGCCCCTCGGATTCTCCAGGCCACTAAACTTCACTGCTCACACTTCTATGTCTATCCTCACTGAGACTTTCAGATTTGATATTTGCTTTCTTCCTTGCTACAACTTTGGTTCCTTTCAGCGGCAATTCCGAATCTCTGCCCTAGCTAATACGCATTACCCAAGAAAAGTTTCCTCCTCACTCCTAACCCTCAAGGACCCCAGAAGCTGTCTCACATCAGCCTTATGGAACTAGTTACATTTCCTATGTAAGTCATGCTCTTGCCTCAGCTTCTTAATATACATTGTCTACTTTCTCAAATGATTCTCCTACTACTTCACTGGGATAATTTCCCTTTCTCCCAGCCTCACCTTCTAGGAGGACTACACCGACTACTTTTAGGAATTATATCCCCCTTGTTGTTGCTTCCATAGTCCTCTCCACACACTTTCATCATGCACTCAGTACACTCAGTGGTCACGGATTACTTGCCCATCATCCCTATAGTCCACAGGACATTTATGAATCCATATTAAAAAGCAGAGACATTACTTTTCCAACAAAGGTCCATCTAGTCAAGGCTATGGTTTATCCAGTAGTCATGTATGGATGTGAGAGCTGGACTATAAAGAAAGCTGAGCACTGAAATATTGATGCTTTTGAAATGTGGTGTTGGAGAAGACTCTTGAGAGTCCCTTGGACTGCAAGGAGATCCAACCAGTCCATCCTAAAGGAGATCAGTCCTGGGTGTTCATTGGAAGGACTGATGTTGAAGCTGAAACTCCAATACTTTGGCCACATGATGCGAAGGGCTGACTCATCTGAAAAGACCCTGATGCTGGGAAAGACTGATGGCAGGAAAAGGGGATGACAGAGGATGAGCTGGTTGGATGGCATCACCGACTCAATGGGCATGAGTTTGGGTAAACTCCGGGAGTTGGTGATGGACAGAGAGGCCTGGAGTGCTGGAGTTCATGGTGTCGCAAAGAGTCAGACATGAGTGAGCGACTGAACTGAACTGAGTACCCATACATGATTTTATATGTCGTTTTCAGTAAATCTTCATTAAATGAAAAAGGGTAGAATTACATTTCACTTCCAAAAAGAAAGTTAACCATCTTAAAATCTGTAAAAGATATTAAGAAGTAAACCTGAAGGACACCTGGTTCCAGCAATGTGGCAGACTGAGCTAGTGGGGAACCTCTCACCAAAAAAAAAAAAAAAAAAAAAAAAAAAAAACCCCTATAAAGTCTATATAAATCAAAATCCAAAAATGTAATACCAGACTAAGTTTACAGAATATGAAAGAGGAGGAGGAAGGAAGGGATAAATCTTCCCATGTCAGGACTAAAAGCCAAGCAGTAAGCGTGTGAGTTCATGCCTCAGGAATGGCGATGTTACTGGATCCTGAAATAAGGACTGAGGGCTTGAGTTTTAATAAACAGAATGAGGATGAGACTTGGATGTGCATGAGGTGAGGTCAGGCCTTTGCAGAGCTGCAATGGAGAAGGCAATGGCACCCTACTCCAGGACTCTTGCCTGGAAAATCCCATGGATGGAGGAGCCTGGTGGGCTGCAGTCCATGGGGTCGCTGAGGGTCGGACACGACTGAGTAACTTCACTTTCACTTTTCACTTTCATGCCTTGGAGAAGGGAATGGCAACCCACTCCAGTGTTCTTGCCTGGAGAATCCCAGGGACGGGGGAGCCTGGTGGGCTGCCGCCTATGGGGTCGCACAGAGGCAGACACGATGGAAGTGACTTAGCAGCAACGGCAGCCAGACCAAAAAGGTGAGAAAGCAGGTCTCCACCAGGGACTGACCCCTCCTGAGCACAAGCAATATTCTCTAGAGAAACTGTTGTATCCTCAAGGCCAGAAGGTATTTCTATTTTTAAAAAATTCTTACTGAAGAAAAATTTTCAATTGAAATAAAATGAGTAGACACAACATAGATCACAATAGATAGAAAATTAGCAATCCCCCCGAATCTCAAAGAATAATCTTGAAAAAGATCATAAATAACATGTTTAAAATAAAAGTGGTTATTAAAAAGAAATAATCCTACAAAAGGACATTTTTTAAAAAGTAGAAATTTGGAGGGAAATACCAAATATTATAGAACTTCTAGAAATGATAAAAATAATGTTTGAAACTTAAAGTACATTTAATAAGTAAAAGAGCATATTAGAGCTGGAGAGAGTTAGTTAACTAGAAGACAGATCAGAGGAAATTATTTGGATGTATCAAAAAGAGATAAAGGATAACACAAGAAAGATAAATGGACATAAAGATTAAAATGAGAAGATTCAAAAGTGTGTTTAGTAGGCATTCTAGAACGAGATTAGAGAAAATGAGGAGACAATATTTGAAGACATAATGGCTGAAAGTTTTCCAGAATTGAAATTATCCTCAGATAAGAATCACAAAGGCTTCCATGAGTGTGTCTGCACGTGCTAAGTCACTTCACTTGTGTCTGACTCTTTGTGACCCTGTGGACTATAGCCCATCAGGCTCCTCTGTCCCTGGGATTCTCCAGGCAAGAACACTGGAGTGGGTTGCCATGCCCTCCTCCAGGGGATCTTCCCGACCAAGGGATCGTATGCATATTTCTTACACTGGCTGCTGCTGCTGCTGCTAAGTTGCTTCAGTCATGTCCGACTCTGCGACCCTACAGATAGCAGCCCACCAGGTTCCCCCGTCCCTGGGATTCTCCAGGCAAGAACACTGGAGTGGGTTGCCATTTTCTTCTCCAATGCATGAAAGTGAAAAGTGAAAGTGAAGTCACTCAGTCGGGTCAAGGCGGGTTCTTTACCACTTGCACCATCTGGGAAGCATTTTGATAACAGCTAATAAAATTGAAAGTGAAGTCACTCAATCATGTCCAACTCTTTGTGACCCCATGGACTGTAGCTTACCATGCTCCTCCATCCATGGGATTTTCCAGGCAAGAGTACTGGAGTGGGTTGCCATTTCCTTCTCTAGAGGATCTTCCTGACCCAGGGATTGAACTCAGGTCTCCTACATTGTAGGCAGATGCTTTACCATCTGAGCCACAAGGGGAATTGAAGCTTTTCACCCCTCATGACACAGCAGTGCTGGAGAAACATCTCAACATTAGGACATGGACTCAGTTACAAGAGTGTTCACTGAAGCACTGTTTGCAGTGTAAAAAATTTGGAAACTAAATTGTCCATCTGTCCAGTAATAGGTAAACTGTGGGTTCTTTTTTCCTACAATGGAATACCACAAAGAAGTTAAAATGATAAACCATAGTACCATAGCTGTGGGCTTCCTAGCTGGTGCTAGTGGTAAAGAATCCACCTGCTGATGCAGGAGATGCAAGAGACGCGAGTTAAATTCCTAGGTGGGGCAGAGTAGGAAATGGCAATCCTCTCCAATATTCTTGCCCGAAAAGTTCCATAGACAGAGGAGCCTGGCAGGCTACATAAAGTCCATGGGGCTGTAAAGAGTCAGACATGACTGAGCGTCCAAGTGCACACACACACTCAGTTCTCCAGGCTTCCCAGGTGGCTCAGTGGTAAAGTATCCATTCAATATCGTTCTCATTATTGGATAGAAGGAAACCCCGATTCCACTGGAAACAGAAATCATTTTTCTGCTATTGAATTTTCATGAGTATTGGGAGACAATCTCCATGAATGTCTCTCATTCCTGTACATATTGGATCTTCTGAGCAAAGGATATGGTTGAATAGCAAACAGTTTTGGCAGCTAGAGAAGGTATGTTCCTTTGGAAAGATCTACAGATGTACTTCTCAGGACATGACAGGGCACTAAAGAAAAAGCCTTTTCTTTCCGCTCCAGAGACATATGCTTCTCTCTCTCTCTCTGGGCAGATGAGCCAGCATTCCTATAAAAAGATGAGTCTCTTGATTTCAAGGTTCCTCTCCATGATGGAGATATGGGAGACTAACTCACTATCTAGTAAATAAAGTAAAATCGCAGCTCCTTCATAGTTTAACTTAGCAAAGAGGAGGAGAAAAGGCTCTGAATAACAATAATGGACAGTGTCTTTAAACATTATTTCATAATAAATACAGAAATAGTCTGCAAAGAACAGTTCTTATATCAACTCTGTAGAAACTGTGGGTCTAACAATGCCAGGAAAGAGCAAGGCAAAACATTGTATTCAGAAAGATATTTCAGTGGGAATTTAATACAGTTCAGCTATGTTTCTTTTCAGTAATCTAAAGATACAGGAATTAGCCTTATAGTGCTTAGAAATCTGATGGTTAACAGAACAGAAACCATTTTTTACTTTCTCAAACATCAAGTATTATAAAGGAGCCTTTCATAAATGCTGTCTCAGGCAATTCACAGTTGAAATAGCTGATGCTTTCTTGAAATGTCAAAATCTTTGGTTAAAGAGAGATTTCTATATAATATTTTATTTTAACCACTCATCATACATATTCTCATCTTCTCAAAACAACGCATTTTTGTTTGAGGGTTCATTCTTTCCCCGCCCTTAAGTGGCGTTGTCTGAATGGGGCTGCAACCCCTACTCTAGGAATGAAGCAGTAGTCAATTCCTAGACCAATCAATGCACCTCATTTCCTTGGTTTAAAGGAAAGTCAATCTCTAAAGTGCACCTCAGGACTTAGCCAGGAATGCTGGATCAAGGACTCTTAGTCTTTTCTGTTGTAATTGAACCTGGAAGGATGTAGCCCCTGAGAACAATTGCAAGTCATCTTGTGACCATGAGGAGAAAGTCAGTCTAAGAATGGGGTCAACACAGAGAAAGCTGAACCAAGAGAGGAGTCTAAGAAAGAAAGAGGATCCTAAAGGTATTGTGTACTATATCCAGCTATGCCTGAAAGCTTCTCAACTCTGGGTTGACTACAAGAACTAATACATATCCTTTCCGGCTTAACTCTCATTTTAACAAAGGAATGTTTTGAATAATGCCCAGATTAAAAAACTCAAGTTGTATGCCATAAAGTTTAGAAAAAAAGAAACTGATCTAGAAAAACTTTGAGCTTTTTTTGTCCTTAATAGAGTCTCAATAAAACAACACAGAACATGGAATTTGAAACAGACCTGAACATTGACATGTCTATCAAAATGAGTTTACAGCTAAAGATACTCATTATATCAAACAAAGATTATATTGGAGACATAAAAAGGTTATAGGGAGAAGGACACAAAGCACAGTCACTTTTAAGGCTTGTTGTAGAATTTCTTTTAGGTTTGACATAAGTGGTAATTTGCATGCTTATAGGGAACAACAGAGGATGAGATGGTTGGATAGCATCACTGACTCAATGGACATGCTGCTGCTGCTGCTAAGTCACTTCAGTCGTGTCTGACTCTGTGTGACCCCATAGATGGCAGCCCACAATGGACATGAGTTTGAGTAAACTGCAGGAGTTGGTGATAGACAGGGAGGCCTGGCGTGCTGTGGTCCATGGGGTCCCAAATAGTCGGACACGACTGAGCGACTGAAATGAACTGAACTGACTTAGGTTGAACCATTTGAAATCAAAAGTTTCATTTAGTTCAATCGGATAACAAGGGAGAAAAAAGTCTGCATTACTCCCTATTTCAGATTTATTTAAACCAGAGAACATACTATACTGAAAAAAAGTCCCATACATTCATTTCTCTTAGCCAACTGTTTTTATTTTACATCTAGGACAATCAAATGTGCTACATTTTCATTTTTCATACTGTGCAATTTCAGAATATTTCCTACAAAAATACCCACATCCTGAGCAAATGCAACATTCACTTACCTGTATGTTATACAGGGGTTGCCTTGGTGCATTAACTTCCTTGAGCAAACGATGAGATATGGCCCTTAACTCTAAAAGTCTGCAAGCAAGCTGAGGCTGCAGAAGTTTGGCAACTGATTTGGAGGATCTGGAAATGTTGTTTAATCCTTGAATTAATGTTCCTCGGTTGATCTTGGCTAAAGCGATGGCCATTCTGATTTTGGATGGTTTTTGCATGGGTTCTCTTTTCTGGAAAAGAAGTCTTTGAAAAGTGACTGATGTGTGATTCTCCAGTGCATTATTTATTTATTAATTTTTTTAAAATTTGAAATATAGTTGATATACAATAGTATGGTAGTCTTGGGTATGCTCCATAATTTGACATTTGCAAACAGTATGAAACAAACACCACAATAAGTCTAATAACCATCTGTTCCCATATAAAGTTATCACAATATTGTTGATCATGTTCCTTGTGCTGTATATTGCATCCTCATTACTTATTATATACCTGGAGATTTGTACCTCTTAATCCCCTTCATTTATTTCACTCACACTGCTCCCTTCTTCCATTCCGCCTGAAACCCCTGCAACCACCCATTTGTTTCCAGGACATTTTAAAAATCTTTAGGCAGAGACAAGTGCCACCTAACTGTACATTGCACCTGATATTGAGTGTCCAATAATTATCTCCTACCCTCCATACAGCTCATGGATTCCATCCATGTATTTATTTATTTTTCCCCATCCATGTATTTAAATAATTATATGAATATATGATTTTTTTCCTTAGGATGTGAAAGTGAAAGTCACTAGTCATGTCTGACTTGGGACACCATGGACTGTAGCCTGCCAGGCTCCTATGTCCATGGAATTTTCCAGGCAAGAATACCGGAGTGGGTTGCCGTTTCCAGAATTAACTTATGAGCCTAAAGACAAAAACTTTTCATTTTTTCCTCTGAATTTATTTATCTGTTTTTGCATTTTTTAAAAAGAGCTCTTTCAAAAGTAAACAATTCTTATTCAAATATAATTCAATGTTTGAATTTTTCAAACAACCCTTATTCAAAACTCTTATAAATATTTTCCCAGCTTACTTTAAAATTTCAAATGATAATATATAGCATATATACATAATGTACAATTTACTTGAAAAATTTTTTTTACTAGTTAAGGTGCAGCGCAAAGGAATGATGTTAATGAGCCCAGGTTCTTCCATCATCCCATACACAGTAAAGCACTAAATTTGTTAACTTGAGATGTCTGGTTTTCCTTTTTTTAAATTAAATGAAAAGATCTTTAAATTCTACAGTGCTTTACAATTTATCATATCATATAATCCCATAGGGACTCCTTTTCTATCTGTTCACCTTAGACTGCCCCTCCCCTTTCCTTCTCCCCACTGGTAACCACTAGTTTGCTCCCTATGTCTCTGAAGCTGGTTCTTTCTTGTTTTATTCACCAGTTTGCTATATTTTTTGCTATATTTCACATGTAAGTGATCAGAACAGTATTTGTCTTTCTCTGTCTGACTTATTTCACTTAGCCAAATGCCCTCCAAGTCCATCTCTGTTACTGCAAATGGCAAAATTTCATTTTTATGGCCAAATAGTATTCCATTGTGTAACACATCTTCTTTATCCGTTCATCAGTTGATGGACACTTAGGTTGCTTCCATATCTTGGCACTTGTAAATAATGCTGCTATGAACGCTGCTGCTGCTGCTGCTGCTAAGTCGCTTCAGTCGTGTCCGACTCTGTGCGACCCCATAGACGGCAGCCCACCAGGCTCCCCCGTTCCTGAGATTCTCCAGGCAAGAACACTGGAGTGGGTTGCCATTTCCTTCTCCAGCTATGAACACTGAAGTGCAGGCCTCTTTTTGAACTAGTGCTTTTAACTTTTTGGATGTATACTCAGGAGTTTAACTGCTGGGTCATATGGTAGTTCTATTTTTAGTTTTTGAGAAATTGCCATACTGTTTTCCACAGTGGCTGCCCCAGTTTACATTCCCAACAACAGTGTAGGAGGGTTCCTATTTCTCCACACCCTCAGTGATATCATTTACGTTCTTTCTGATGACAGCCAACCTGACAGGTGTGAGGTGATATCTCATTGTTGTTTTAATTTGTATTTCCCTGATGATTAGCAATGATGAACATCTTTTCATGTGCCTGATAGCAATCTGCATTTCCTCTTTAGAAAAATGTCTGGTTCAGGTCTTCTGTCAATTTTAAAAATCAGATTGTTGACTTTTTAAATGTTAAATTTCATAAGCTGTTTATACACGTTGGAAATTACCCCTTATCAGTCACATCATTTTCAAGTATCTTTTCCCATTCAGTAGGTTGTCCTTTCCTTTTATCAATAGTTTCCTTGGCTGTGCAGAAGCTTTTAAGTTTAATTAGGTCCCATTTGTTTATTTTTGCTTTTGTTCCCTTTGCTTTAGGAGATGGATCCAAAAAAAATATTGCTATAAATTATGTCAGGATGTTCTGCCTATGTTTTCCTCTAGGAATTTTATAGCATCCACTCTTGCATTTGGGTAGCTAATCCATTTTGAGTTTATTTTTATACATGGTGTTAGAGAACACTAATTTCATTCTTATATAAGTAGCTGTCCAGCTTTCCTAGCACTGCTTATTGAAGAGACTATCTTTTCTCCACTGTATATTCTTGCCTCCTTTGTCATAGATTAGTTAACCATCAGTGTGTGGGTTTATTTCTAGGCTCTTTATTCTGTTCCATTGACCTATGTGTCTGTTTTTGCACCAGGACCATACAGTTTGGGTTATTATAGCTTTGTAGTATAGTCTGAAGCCAGAGAACACGACTCTTCCCATGTGTGCTCCTTTCTCAGGAGTGTTTTGGCTATTTGGGGTCTTTTGTGTTTCCATACAAGTTTTAAATTATTTGTTCTAGTTCTGTGGAAAAAAATTCCATTTTGTATTTTGATAGGGATTATGTTGAATCTGTATGTTGCTGTGAGTGGTATGATCATTTTAATCATATTAATTCTTCCAATCCAAGAATATGGTATATCTCTCCATTTGTCTGTGTGTCTTCCATTTCTTTCATTACTGTCTTATAGTTTTCCAAGCACAGGTCTTTTACCTCCATAGATAGGTTTATTCCCAGGTAAGGTAAAGGTAAAGTCGCTCAGTCATGTCCAACTCTTTGCGACCCCATGGGCTGTAGCCTACCAGGCTCCTCCGTCCATGGGATTTTCCAGGCAATAGTACTGGAGTGGATTGCCATTTCCTTCTCCAGGGGATCTTCCCGACCCAGGGATCGAACCCGGGTCTCTCACATTGTAGACAGACACTTAACTGTCTGACCCACCAGGGAAGCCCTGCATATTTTATTCCCAGGTATTTTATCCTTTCTGATGCAATGGTAAATGGGACTGTTTCTTTAACTTCTCTTTCTGATGGTCTATCGTTAGTGCATGAAATGCAGCAGATTTTTAAATATTAATTTTGTATCCTGCAGCTTTACTGAACTCATTGATGAGCTCAAGTAGTTTTCTGGTAGCATCTTTAGGATTCTCTATGTAAAATATCATGTCAACTGCAAACAGTGACAGCTTTACTTCGTCCTTTCCAATTTGGATTCCTTTATTATTTTTCTTCTCTGATACCTGTGGCTAGGACTTCCAAAACTATGTTGAAGAAAAGTGGTGAGAGTTGACGGACATCCTTGTACATAATATATAGCATACGCACATAATACAAAATGTATGATTTAAATTTTTAATGTTAAAATATAGTACACATACACTATGCATTGTACAGTTTAAAAGAAAAATAAAACAAAAGCTATGTACTAAACAAGCTCACAATACTTTCAGTTCTGAAAACCTCAAATCTTCTATGAACATTCTGACAGAAAACACTTCTGGCATTTCTAAAACACATGACATGTAGCTCTCTGTTCTAGCAGAAAGTGAACCACAGGGAAATTACTTACAATGTGGTTAGACCGCATTCCAGGCAACAGACAAGTATAATTTCCATTATTCATTTAAGTAATTTTATGAGCTATTCTGGGTTTTCAGTATATAACTTGGAGGAAAGAGTTGATTAATAACAAAAATAAGCAACTTTGAATCTCATTTATTTGTTGAGTCCAAAAAAATAAGTTCAAAACATCGTTTGGATTTTTTGATCTACAGTAAACATATTTGTTTAAGGGCTAACATGATGCATCTTTATTTTAAATGTCTCAACTTATATCCTGTAGTCATAATTTTATTAGTGCTGTTTTGTCATCAAATTTCAGTACTTCTCTTACTCTTCAGCATTTGCCATTGGAGATAATAAAAAGCTGTTCTAGCCTGTCAATAAAGACATATTTCTGCAACATCTGGTGTCCTACTGTGGCTTAGTCTATTAATTTTGCCGAAAAGTCCCATTAGCCCACCTGTGGTCTCAATCCTCATAGTCAAACAGAACAGCAGAGGATGGGCTAAGCTGTGGGCTGCCACGGTTGCTATAATTCCAAGCCTCTTTAGAGCACAGCAATCCTTACAAGCAGTTACATGGTAGGTAGAACAAGCACAAAAAATACACGGGTGCAATCACTTGATATTGTCTAAGCTGGCCGCAAGCCAAGCATACCTTGAGGAGAAACCACATGGTCCGCGGTATCACAAGTTCCTGCACAAACAGGTTCAATCTCTTGTGACCTTACGCTCCGCTGCACTGACTCTTCCTCCCAACTCCTCCTCAAGGCAGAGCAGCTGGAAAAAGTTTGGTTTTACTTCCAACCGCAATTTACAGTTGTCCCTCGGTATCCCAGGTGGATTGGTTAGTTCTAGGACCCCCAAGCATCTCAAAATCCATGGATACATAAGTCCTTTATATAAAATGGTATTTGCATATAACCTAGGCACATCCGCCTGTATACTTTAAATCATCTCTAGATTACTTATAAAGCCTCATACAAAGTGTTATGTAAATAGTTGTCTGCAATCAGCAAACTTAAATTTGCTTCTTGGAACTTACTGGAAATTTTTTTCCGGAATATTTTCAATCAGAGGTTTGTTGAAACCCTGGTACTGAGAGCTGACTGTACTGTGTTTTCTCTCATTATAATTTATAATCAGATGGTGAGGGCCATATTGCCAAGTCAAACAGAAATGGGATATGGGCAGTCCCACCGTTACTGAAACCTCGTCTGTGTGGTCATTAGTGTTTTAGGGACCTTCATTTTTCAGCTGCAGAATATTAACATTCTATAGTTTCCCTGTCCTTATTTTGTCGATTCCTTTACAAAATCCTGGTGATCTGTATTGGCCTGGATTCACTGACTTTGCATGTGTATTGCGATTAACCAATCTTGATGCATCCTTCCAAACATTACACTAGACTAATCCATTCAACTTTTTCCTCTTTTACAAAATTGTCTAAGTTTTTAATCTCTGTAGAAAAATAAGCCTATTTGTACTTGATAATCTACTAATCAAAACTCTCCTGTAAGGTTCATAAAATTTGTGTTGACCAAAAATACAGCATTTATTGCAAACAATATTTTAAACAGTTCAAGCGTGCAGTATAGTAAAGCTTTATTGCACTTTTGGTTATCTTTCTCATTTTAGTCACCTTCTGAGTTTATGGCATTTTCCAACAGACTCAGTCTCTTCCTAATTAATATCATCTTTGTTTCCTTTAATGCTTAAATGGTTACAATTTGACCACTCTGCTTCCATTTAAAAATGCTTAAGAAAAAAATAAATAAATAAAATGCTTAAGGAATGCATTTTGATACTTTCCTAGATAACTGAAAGAATGATTACTTTTAACAACAGAGTGTTTCTGATCCCTTTTATTTTCCCTGCCACAAAACATGGAATCAATTTGTTCCCAAGAAGACCATCATTGATTTTAAGAAGAACAGTATTAGAAACCAAATCTGGGCACAGGGGTGCATGTTGAGTGGTTCTTAATGGCTCTGAGAATACAAAGTTGACAGCAGAGAAAAGGCTACTTATATTTCTTAAAATGCAGAAGAAGACATTCTTTAAAAAAAGTCACCAGTTTATGCTGATGGTTCCAATTCACTCTTACTTTCAGTGAGTTACTTTTAAAATGAGCTTTAACAGAAAATTTTAAATAAAAGGTTCTTCCTCATTGAAGTGCCAGCTTTTCCTTTTTGTCTGCTATCAAGGAAATGGCAACCCATTCCAGTACTCTTGCCTGGAAAATCCCACGGACAGAGGAGCCTGGTAGGCTACAGTCCATGGGGTCGCAAAGAGTCGGATACGATTGAATGATTTCACTTTCTTTTCACTTTTATGCTATGTATTTTCTTACTAAACCACATGTGTAAATTAAAATGTTGAACCCAAATTAAGAAGCCCTTATTTCTTTCTTTTTTTTAAAAAAATTTTTGACCCTCGGCCTAAACATCCTGGAATCTGTTGCAAAGTATGCACATTCAGATGATTCTTTTTGTCATCATCATCTGAGCATACCACCAAATGTCAGAAAAGAAAGTCCAACTCCCAACCACCGCCACCTCAGAGATAAACAAGAGACTTAAAGACCATTTACCAAAGAAACTCAGCACCAGGACTGACTCACAGATCCTGCTCCAGGTCCCTCTATTTGAGCGCCATTCTTTGAAGACACACCCTGCTTTCCGCTCTTTTTTCCAGAGTGGTGTCCATTTTTCTGTCATCAGCAGTGTTAATGCTGAACTCCAAATTCTAGTAACACCGGCTTTTTACTACCCTACATCTCTGAAACCAGTCTGTCAGCAAATCTTATTCAACTCTTTCTCTGACTAGTCCCAGAATTTGACCACTTCTCACCAGCCCCAGTACCAACAACTCATTCCATTAATGTTCACATGCCACTATCGTCTTTTCTCCAGACTTGAAAATTAGCCTCCTCCATGGACTCCCTGCTTCCACCCTCACCTACTTTCTTTCTGCTCCTCAACACACCAGCCAGAGAGATACAATTAAAACTTAAATCAGACCCGATCTTGCTTTTCTACTCAAGCACGTCAGTGGCCTCCTGATGTACTCAGTGCACACACCTGAGGTCCTACAACAGTCTACGAAGACTGCCTTTCCTTCACCTCCCTGGCCTCATCGTCTTTTTCTCTCCCTTGCCCTGTTTCATTACTTGTTGAGCTTGTTAATTGGACCCCCATCTCAGGGACTCTGAACTAACGGTGCCATTCTAGTCCTCAAGGACACCAGGGTTTGCTCCCTCACTTCCTTCAAGTCTCAATTCAAGAATGACTTTTTCACTAAGACCCCCTTGCTCACCTTACCTTACCCATCAACTGCTCTCCCATCCCACACTTACACTTCATACTCCTTCTCGGCTGTTTTCTTCTCCTTAAGATCTACTGTTAACATAATGTGTGGTTTACTTTCCTTGTTTATTGTTCTTATACTTGACTAGGATATAAGTTTGGGGGTGTATTATTTTAGGATGTAAGTTTCATGGCAGCAGTGTTTTATAGCCATTTGGCTCACTGATGCTTTGCCAGTGCCTGGAATAGTGACTGTCAAGCAGTAGATGCTCTGTAAATACATTTATTCCAATGAATGAATGAAAAATATAACAAGTTAATGTTGAGAAACATTGGGAAAATATAGCAAATATTAAGTAAGAAACCATCTAGGAAGTTTTCAGTACACAATGTGCTCTGCAACTTTCCCAATAACGATAGTGCCACCCCAAAAAATAAAAAACACCTCATCAAGGAGAAACATATAACTGAATTACAGAACACTCTAGCTACGGTTCTACTCTCATTATACTTAGAAACCCCAATATATACCAATACAAGCAGTTTCCAGACATCGCTGGTACATCCCCAGTGAAAGTGTGTCCCATGGGGTTAAAAAGCCCACTCTGAAGATGTACCCCATAGGGTTAACAGAAACTGGTGACTAACAATTCCTGAGCTAGTCTTACAGAAGAGCAGGGAAGTACTTAAAAAAAAAAAAAAAAAAGACAAGGCAAAACAAAACAAAACACTCTCTGCTTCATTGATCTGCCTTCACTGATCAAGCTTGCCTTAACTGTTTCTGCAAATTGTGTATCTTCCAAGTGTCACATGGCTTAGACAAATATATCACAAGACTTCTTTAACTGCCTCCTATAGATTAACACCTCTGACATATGGCTTGCTAGTAATGGTTGCTTCAGGAACATGGAGCTAATCTTTCCCACCTCAAACTAGCTAAGATCACATGACCATTCAGCTGGGCCTGCTCGGGTGAGCAATGGGTAACTTTTTGACATCAGGGGGCCAAAAGTTGCACCCTCAGTTCATGCTAACACCAACATTTTCTGAACAGGCATCCCGTGAAGAAGCATATAACTCTGATATGCCTACAGACAGCAGACATTAGCTCACCTTTTTCCTGCTTCCAAACACCTTCACCTGCACCTCTGACTACCCCATACTCTTCACCATATGCATCCCAAGCCCCTTGCCTTTGGGGAGATGGATCTGAGATGTGTTCTGTCTCCTTACTTGGCTATCTTATGAATAAAGCCCTTCTCTGCTGCAAATTTCAGCATCTCAGCATTAGGCTTGCTGAACATTGGGCAAAGAAAATTGGTTTGGTCATACCAGCACTTTCTGTACCACATGTTTAAAGAAAAAAAAAAAAAGCACAGAGTTCAGAAAAATGTATCTACAACTGTAAAAATCCAGTTTTTGCATGGATTCTAAAGTACTCTGTCTACAGTCCTGTTTTGTAGTACACAGTTAAGTGCAAGAAAATGACAAAAAAAAAGTGGGGCGGGGTTATGTAACTACTTTTATAAGTAAATTTGATCTTACTTACCATAAAAAATTTCTCTCATCCAAGTAAAGATCATTTGAACTAAAAAATTTTAATTTCCTAATTATAGCTGCATTTTTTATTTGTTCAAACTTAAAAGTTTAGTATTTTAAAGTCCTCATATAGAAATCACTTGCAATTTGCAAGTGTAAGCCTTAAAAACTTACTTTTTACTAAAAGATGTGGATACTGAAGGTTTTGGGGTCTGGACTAGTTGGAAGGGAGGGAGTGGACAATATAAGACCTCAGAGGCCAGAACCTCAAGCCAGAATTCTAAAATTAACTTTCCCCAACCCTGGCAAGGTAGGAGTGGTGGGGGAAACAATGTCCTTAAAAATCTTTAGCCATGAATAATTATTTTAATAACCATTATTCTGGGTATCACTCCCATCAAATCTTTTTTTTTTTTTAACCCCAGGCCAGCAACATGACTTTTTCCTAAATAGGTGCCTAAAATTAAAAAAAAAAAAAAAAGATTTAAATACTAATCTAATTTAATTAAAATTTAGAGATTTAAAATACAGTCCAATTACTAAAGCCTTCTAGTCTTAAAATCAGGATCATCCTTTCAGGATGTTTGGGAACTACAAACAATACTAGAAATAAAATCTGCAACATTTACAATCTGCCTTTTAACAATAACCTAGTTAAGGACAGAATATTAGCCTTGTTTTCTGGATAATGTACATTTGGAGAGCAAATAACTTCAATGTGCTACAATATCCCCTCACTACTCAGGTTTCCTGCCAATCTCAGCAACATATTCTTCAGAGTAAATGGTGGAAAAAAAACAATGTGCTTTGAAAATCAGAAATCAAATAACTTTAACTATGTTCATATTCTTCTTCGCAAAGGTGGCGTGTGGTTCTTATAAGGAAACGGCTTCAGTGAGTTGGAAATAGGAACTTAGAGTTCTTTGGGGATCAGAGTATCAATCTATTTCGCCAGAAAGCATATTTATGGCTCCAGTGATAATGAGGCTATGCAGAGGGTAGGAAGAGATGAAGGAAACTGTAAAGAAAGTTGCAGCTTTAATTAAGCGAAACCCAGTTTCTCTAATGTTGGCAATGGTGGGGAAGCACAGCTTGGAAGGACAATAGGCCTTTCCAGGCCTAGGCTCCTTTGACTTCACCTTGACGTTTCCTCAATAATTACTGCCAATACTGTGCTGGCCATAACCATTTAATCTCCTAGATCAAGCAGCTCTTTCCTTAATAATCCAGAGCATGGCCAAGAAAAGTCTCTCACGTTTCAAAATAATTTATACCAAGACTACAGGAATACAGATAAAAGGAAGCAACTTGTTACTAGGACTAAAATATAGAATTACAAAGTCTGATTTGCCCACTAGAGCTTTAAGACTTATTTGACCCTACTTAGCCAACCACCATCTAGATGCCATCTTACCACTGTGCATCCAGATACTTATATTTCAGTATCACTCCTTCCCAAAGTTAAGACCTAAAAGTGATGCCATTTATTCAAATTTACTTGACATTCTGGAAATATGGTATAACATTTCATACTTTTTTGGCATGACAGTACTTCCACTGGAATATTTTCCCCTGTTCCTACCCACTTACATTATTCCTTTCTTCACCTTGAAAGCTCCTATTCATCCTTTGAGACCCAGTTTAAGCATCTTTCCTCCATGAAGTCTTCTCTGACTGCTGTATGTAGAGTCATTCCTTCCTCTAAATTGTATATGCCTCGTACCATATTTCATCACAATTACTTGTTTATAACTCTGTTTCCATTAGATTTAGCTCAATGATTGAAGGAATGCTGTCTTGTGTATTTCTGTATTCCTTCTTCCAGATCCAGGCAAAGTATTTATTAAATGTCTAATGCCAGCTGTCTGAATGAATGGTTAAAGGTAGCTCTAACGCCTCTCCTTTGGAATGAAATACACAGACTTTGTGATTACTGTGTTACTCAAGAGTACTCTCTGGTTTACTTCCAGGTGTTATGTTCCTCACATCGACATTGCCAAAAGCCTGATTTCTGGATAAGCAGGTTGTTACTGCACCATATAACTTTACAACATATTCTATTCGGACTGTGGCCAAAATGACTGAAACCATTCTTCCAGTAAGAGTTATGTACTTTTGAGTAAATTAGGTTACATGCATCCCCTAAACAAATGTTACCTTTTCCTGACCGAATGTCTTTATGATTCTCTACCCAGCTCCTTCCACTCCCATATCTTATCTTAAACCTTTTTTGGAACAGCTGTTTAAAACATATGCATATATACTTTGTTGAAATGGATATCACTATTTTCTTGCCACATTAAAACACACACTCATGCCATAGTTAGCTCTCCAGTGATATCATTTTTACCAGTTATATTTCTTCACTATTACCACAGATTTTAGTCAAAGTATATCTAGGTATTTTATGAATTTTACATTAAGCAAATCTTAAGTAAACTAGGTTGCAACTGTAGCTATGAGAATGTTCTAGATTTCCAATTTAATGGTACAGTGATTGTCCTTAAACTTAATCCCTCTACCTCACCTCCTTGCCCACAATCTTTCTGCTTTACATAGACTCCTTCCAATGAGTCAGAGTTGAAGTGGTGTTTTTCTGAGGTGAAAGGAATGTTTTCCTGAGTTTCAAATGCTGATCTCATAATCACAAATTCAATAATTGGTATGACACTAAAAATACAATATACTTTTTACAATCCTTTTCAAAGTTATAAAATCACATTACCTGATTAGACTGTGATAATCTGAGGATGGTAGGGAATTCATCTTTAAACTCATCTATAAGGTCCATGATCACTTTCTGGATCCCCTCAACTAAGACAAAAAGAAATTAGGGAGTAAAAATATGCTTAACTAAAAATCTCCTAGACATAAATCAAAAGAACACAGAACGCTGTGTCCACCTTGGGAATTTAACTCCTGGTTTCCACACCCCCATCCCATTCACAAGAACAGTGTGCATACTTCTTCCAGAAAAGCTCTTCAACACCTGCCCACATATCCACCCAACGTGCTTGACTGGCATGCTGAGTTCCTAGTTCACAGCGAGCTTGCAGGCCTGGACACTGCCCATCCTCCTCTACCGTTAGTGAGGGGTGAGGGTAGCCTTCCCACTCGGGAAAGCAAGCGAGGACAGAACCTGCAGTTCCGAATTCTTTGTTACTGCACAATGGGCCTCTAAGAACTTGCTACAGAATCCTCTGAGATCACTCTGGGCCTAAGAGGAGGAAAAGTGTGTTTGGAGCCACAAGGGGAGGAGAAATGAGATTAAAAAATGAAGTACACCAAGGAGTTCAGCAATAGGGATTGAATTTTGTCTCAATTTTTGCAGTGATACTTCAATTATTGGATCATTTGAGAACAAAGCTCCCTTTGGAAAGAGTTGGCATACGCTTAAAAGAAATGCTTCACCTTTGATGCCAAGTGAGGAAGAAACACCAGCAGTTAACTCAGAAAGAGACTTCTGCACGGGCTGTTTTCCCTTCACCCAAATTAGGATCACTAGGTCAGACCAAGGCAAAATCATGAAGTCTTTGGTTTGCCTTTTTTAAAACCTCACCTTTCTGTTTTCTTCATCCTTGTCCCTTTGAGTACTTTCCCACTTCAGACAACCATTATTTTCCCCTTGTCAAAGCTGGAAAGAACTGCATGTCATGCAGACTTGATTATATTTTGGGCCTCCCAGGTGGAACCAGTGGTAAAGAACCCGCCTGCCAATGAAGGTCAACTTAAAGAGACACGGATTCGATCCCTGAGTTGGGAAGATCCCCTGGAGGAGGGCATGGCAACCCACTCCTGTATTCTTGCTTGGAGAATCCCATGGATGGAGGAACCTGGCAGGCTACAGTCCACAGGGTCACAAAGAGGTTATATTTTAGTGTGGATGAGCTAGTTGGTCAACTCAAATCCATTTTAATTTGAAGCCTTTATATTTAACTGTAGCTAGATGGGTTTTTTCAGCAAGCATAAAACTGGCAGCTGGAGATCTGTGTAAGGGAACTACCAGGAAAAGAGAAACGATCATTGTAGGATCCTTCTAGCTTGTGATGCCTGCCAGATCCCCAGGTTTCACCTCACCTCTGAGAACACTCTCCATCACAGCATAACCATCTCTCTGCCCCTGAACAGCACCTGCTTCCCTCCATCATAAAGCTGATGCTAAAGAGAACTATACCCTTACCACTTGGAAAGTGAAATCTACTGCCAGAAAGAAAATATTATTAGACAGTGATGAACACACGAACTGGGAGTCTACATGAGAATGAAACCCTTTATTTGCACTATTAAGACACCTGGCTATCAGAGTCTACCAGAGTAACACCCGTTAGGACCTTCTCTCCCTCAGTCGTCTGTGTTCTCCACTCCCATCAGCTCCCGAATTCTTTTTTCCATCTACCATCCCCAATGTCCGAGCTCCCAATTGTGTCACCTAGTTTTCTTTTCATCCATTCTCACCCTCCTAGGCATCCTGTAAAAATTTTAAAAATCTATAGGAAAACATATGTTAATACTTCCCATACTCCAAGCTTACCTGACTCTCTTGTTAGTTATGCTAATGAAATCCTTTTCGTCTTTTCTTTCTTAGTGGCCTTCTCCCTGCAAAGGAAGCGATGGAAAAAGGCAGGGTGATAAGTAAAAAAAAAAAAAAAAAAAGAATCCCATCTTCCCTTACTTACATTTGTGACCATATCTGATAATATTTAATATTGGGGGCTTTATTTAATCATATTTTATGCCTATATCCTTACATATATCACATTATTATAGGTAAAGTTAGATGAAATTATTGTCAGTGGCTATCTTTAGTTATTTGTTGTTATTTACAACTCATGATTGAGTATTCTATACTTAAAAATTTGAATTACAATTTTGAGGTAGCTTGTATGTAAATCAGTTCAGTTCAGTTCAGTTGCTCAGTCGTGTCCAACTCTTTCTGACTCCATGAATTGCAGCATGCCAGGCATCCCTGTTCACCACTATCTCCCGGAGTTCACTCAGACTCACGTCCATTGAGTCCATGATGCCATCCAGCCATCTCATCCTCGGTCGTCCCCTTCTCCTCCTGCCCCCAATCCCTCCTAGCATCAGAGTCTTTTCCAATGAGTCAACTCTTTGCATGAGGTGGCCAAAGTACTGGAGTTTCAGCTTTAGCATCATTCCTTCCAAAGAAATCCCAGGGTTGATCTCCATCAGAATGGACTGGTTGGATCTCCTTGCAGTCCAAGAGACTCTCAAGAGTCTTCTCCAACACACAGTTCAAAAGCATCAATTCTTCGGCGCTCAGCCTTCTTCACAGTCTAACTCTCACATCCATACATGATCACAGGAAAAACCATAGCCTTGACTAGACGGACCTTAGTCAGCAAAGTAACATCTCTGCTTTTGAATGTGCTGTCTAGGTTGGTCATAACTTTTCTTCCAAGGAGTAAGTGTCTTTTAATTTCATGGCTACAATCACCATCTGCAGTGATTTTGGAGCCCCCCAAAATAAAGTCAGCCACTGTTTCCACNGTGCAGGAGACCTGGGTTTGATCCCTGGGTCGGGAAGATCCCCTGGGGAGAAGGAAATGGCAACCCACTCCAGTATTCTTGCCTGGAGAATTCCACCAACAGAGGAGCTTGGCGGTCTACAGTCAATGGGATCACAAAGAGTCAGACATGTCTGAGCAACTAACACACACTCACACTACCCACCTAGATTCAATACACTTGGCACATTATATAAGTAAATGTTCATGTACCAGTTTATAAACACAAGATGGTTATCAGGAAAAAAGTAGCAAATATTGTAACTTTATTTCTATTCTAAATTTCATCAATACAAATATTATTAAATAATTTCCTTTATGAAGAATAATAGATGTTTTTAAAGAAAATCATGACATAGTGCAACAACCACTGGTTTAGAACCAAAGTTTTTCCTGTGGACTGTGTAAAAAAGTCATTTCTAAATTTTGTCTATTGGGAATAATGGTATCCAGAAATGGTGGTAGGGGTTCTTTTGCCGGGGGTAACAGGACTATAGATGGGAATATTAAATAAAGTAGTCAATACGAAGGTGATTAAAACATTTCCTTAATTAATTATTCTGAGAACTTGCAGTGTGCTAAGAACAAGTAGTTATACAGATAATGCAACTGAATGAGACAAAACCATTGTCTTCAAATTGTTCCTAGAGCAATCATTTCTAATGTATATACATATGGTGGGAACAGGATGCTGGGGTGGGTGGGTAGATGATTGGATAAGGAACAGAATCACCTAATGATGAAGGATTATTTCCTATTGATTTGCTCACAAGATTCTAGCATACCCCACACATCCCATCAAGAATTATTGCCTCGGGATTTCCCTGGTGGCCTAGTGGTTAGGATTCCAGGTTTCTCTGCTGTGACCAATCCCTGGTTAGGGAACTGAGATTCTCCAAGTTTTAGAGCACAGACAAGAAAATGATAACAATTGCCTTAATGCATGTTGATGACTTGATGATTGTTTCTCAGGTACACTGTGAAAGATACAGGTTGAGAACACAAGTTTCCTCCTTACAAACACAATCATAGCAACGTATGACCTAATGTAAGGCATAACTATTGTCCCCATTTTTCCTCTTAAAACATTTCACATAATAGATTTTATTTTTTAAAAAGAGCATGGCTTTTCATTCAGTAATGAAATATGAAAAAGAAAATAATTCTAACTGAGCTTTTTGTTAATAAGACACAAATAAACAGCATTTTCATTTCCCTTATGTCATAAAGGTTAAGACCATTAGGTTGAAACTATTTTGACTCCACTCACAAACTAAACAGTCCCTCTTTAGTAACATCATGTATTTTCAAACTTATTGAGCATTTTCACATATAATATCTTATCTACTGACATTGTTAGATAGGAAAATTCATAGAAAAAGATCAGTTGTGAAAATTATGCCACCAAAAACATCCAGAATCTATCATTCTTTTTTCATCCTCACTGCCACTGAAGTTCATTTTATCATTATCTTTTATATCAACTACTTCAACAGCTTTCTAGCTGCTCTTTCTGATAATAGTCACCATCTCACCAGTCAGAAAAAATGGTCAACCTCAACAGACAACAACAGGTCAATACTCCTATAGGCATTCTTTCTGTTTTCAGTGTGGGTTCTTTCTAAAAATGACTTAAAGGTGCTTCCTGACCTGGTCCCTTCCTTGGTCACACTGAATTACCTTAGAAGAACTCTAAGAAAATGTTTTTTCTCTCTTGGTCTTTGAACAGGTTGATTCCTTTGAATAGAAGATTCTATGCTTCAATCTCTGTTTTATTTGGCTAACACTTCCCCATCCTTTTTGATCCATTTAAGACTTTCTTTCCTTCTGAAAGTCTCACAAACTGTAGTCAAGATTGTCATGAGAAATATCAACAATCTCAGATATGTAGACGATACAACTCTAATGGCAGAAAGTGAAGAGGAATTAAAGAGCCTCTTGATGAGGGTGAAAGAGGAGAGTGAAAAACCTGGCATAAAAATCAACATTCAAAAAACTAAGACCAAGGCATCCAGTCCCATCACTTCATAGCAAATAGAAGAGAAAAAAGTGGAAGCAGTGACAGATTTTATTTTGAGGGGCTCCAAACCACTGCAGACAGTGAGTGCAGCCATGAAATTAAAAGATGTTTGCTCCTTGGAAGGAAAACTATGAGAAATCTAGACAGTGTATTAAAAAATGGAGATATTACTTTACCAGCAAATGTGTGTATAGTCAAAGCTGTGGCTTTCACAGTAGTCATGTACAGATATGTGCGTTGGACCATAAATAAGGCTGAGTGCCAAAGAATGTATGCTTTTGAATTGTGGTGCTGGAGAAGACCCTTGAGAGTCCCTTGGACAGCAAGGAGATCAAACCAGTNAGTCAAAGCTGTGGCTTTCACAGTAGTCATGTACAGATATGTGCGTTGGACCATAAATAAGGCTGAGTGCCAAAGAATGTATGCTTTTGAATTGTGGTGCTGGAGAAGACCCTTGAGAGTCCCTTGGACAGCAAGGAGATCAAACCAGTCAATTCTAAAGGAAACATTCGCTGGAAGGACTGATGCTGAAGCTGAAGCCCCAGTACTTTAGCTACCTGATGCCAAGAGCCAGTTCCCTGGAAAGGACCCTGATGCTGGGAAAGATTGAAAGCAAAAGGAGAAGGGGGCGGCAGAGGATGAGACGGCTAGAGAGCATCTAATGGACATGAATTTGAGCAAACTCCAAGAGAGAATAGAGGAGCCTGGTATGCTACAGTCCATGAGGTCCCAAAGAGTCAGACTTGACTTCGCAACTGAACAACAACAAATTCATTATTCTTTTGGCTTCTGTAGTGCTTTGTCTTTCTATTTAATATAATTTACCAGAGAGGTCAAAATTTCTAATTTACTTGTATATCAACACTACTATATTATAAGAAACTAAGTAGTAAGAATTAAGTAATTTTATAATTATAATTAATGAACCCTCAATGACTATATGTGATTGAAACTCAGTGAAAATTTAGGGAATTAAAGGTAACATAAAGTCTTGAGTCCAGGTCTAATTGTGGACTATGAGCGGTTTCCATTGTGCTCTGCTATCCCCCAGATAATGACTTTGGTCTCCACACTCTGTAACTCCTTGTTTCCTCCCATTGCCTAGAACCCCTTGGTTTGACGAAGTTAGGTTATATGCCTCAATATTATAAATTAACTCATTGCAAATCTTTGTTTTTTGTTTTTTGTTTATATTTTTGCTATGCCTTCTATTTGTGGGGGACTTCCCAGATAGCTCAGTTGGTAAAGAATCCACCTGTAATGCAGGAGACCCCAGTTCAACTCCCAGGTTGGGAAGCTCTGTTGGAGAAAGGATAGGCTACCCACTTCAGTATTCTTGAGCTGTCTTGTGGCTCACCTGGTAACGAATCTGCTTGCAATGTGGGAGACCTGGGCTCGATTACCTGGAGAAGTGAAAGACTCTAGTATTTCCACCTGGAGAATTCCAAGCGTGCTGTGATTCATGGGGTTGCAAAGAGTCAGACATGACTGAGCGACTGAACTGAACTGAACTGATACAGTCCCTGGGCTCACAAAGAGTCAGACACGACTGAGTGACTTCCACTTTCACTTTTCTATTTGTGGGGAAGCTACTCAATACTTAAGAACTTCTCTGTGAGCGTATGTGTAAGAATTCTGGCCAGGGATAAACTTTTCTTTGAAATTATATAGGAGGCCCAAGGCAATGGAACAGGGAAGACGAGCAAGCTTGCTTCAGAAAAAGAAATGGTAACAGATTGCTATAACATGGTAACAGCATTCTGGTGCATATGTCATGAAAAGAAGTCACCAAAAATGCTTTGGCTAGATTTAGTCCATAGTAGCAAACATCTTAAAATAAGAAATTTTCAGAAAAAAAGTGCCCAAAGCATAGCTATTTTATCCCTTGCTACTTTCAGAGGAACATGAGGAGTTCAGTTTTCAAAAAGTACATAAAGATGGAAATAATATCCTCCCTGGAATTAGAAACTGTGGGGAATGTCTCTTGGTTATCAATTTAAAACATTTGCATAAACAATAAATTTCATTCTTTTACAACATGTTGTGGATGAATATTCCACAAATGACACTGTAAATCCCAAATTAAACCTGCAGCAAGTAACAGAAGTGGTTTTTATCATGCTTAAGACTGTCTTGCCATTAGAAAGGGACATAATAATTTTATTATACTACATACTCTGTGAAAGACCATAAACTTTTAATAGACTTATAAAAAGGGAGTGTAACCTTTTCAATATTCTGTGCCATTCTTTGGTGAATCCATTCCACCTTCTCCTCATGCAAGATAGATGCCCCAGGACCTAAGCAATGGTTCCACACTCGAGAAGAAAATGTTCAGATCCAGCCTTTTCCCTGAATTTGAAGGTTACCATGATTTAGCACTCAAGAGCGCTTCCCAGCCGCCCTTTTCCTGATTCTACAGCAACTCAGATTTCCAGACTATAGTCTTCTGGTCTTAGAAGAGTTCTGCTGACTTCATCTCTATAGCTTTCATTTGGGGCTAAAAAAGCCAAACTAAACATCATTCAGGTTTAATAGCTTTGTTCTCACAAGGCCACACATTTGTTTTCAGTACCATTAAGGATTATAGTTTCTTATTATTTCCCTAGAATGTGAAATTTCTCAATTTATCTCCTAACCTTGATAGCATGTGGTGTTGTTTAGTCTGACTCTTGTGATCCCATGGACCATAGCCTGACAGACTCCTCTGTTCATAGGATTTTCCAGGCAAGAATACTAGAGTGGGTTACTGTTTCCTTTTCCTTCTCCAGGGTATCTTCCTGACCCAGGGATCAAACTTGCATCTCCTGCAATTCAGGAGATCTCCTCCACTGCAGGCATATTCTTTACCACTGAGTCACCAGGGAAGCCCATTACCTTGAATGCATAACCAAATTTAAGCATGAATTTTAAAACAAGATGATTGACTAACTTGACCCTATGGTGCCCCCTGCATACTGAAGAAATTAGACCTTCTTATGTGATTTAGCTGTTCATTTGTTTATTTCTCTTTTATATTGCAATAAACAACATATCCACTTTCTTAGAAAATAGGCAAAATTCCAAAAATCTTTGGAGACAAACATAGTGGGAGAAAAACAGATAGTGCAAAGGAAGGAAGTCTTTAATTAGGAGGGGAAAAAAAATGGAAGCAAAGTATGGAGAAAACTGAATGGCTCATTCTCAGGAGACCTGTTCTTCATTGCAGAACAATGACACCATGAAGCTATATACCAAACTGCTAACTGAACCCCTGAAAGTTCCATAGCACAAGGAAAGAGCTAGCTACTTGGAAAGCAGACATTGGCTATTAATTCTACTTAGAAAAAAAATGTCCTTTTTAACTTGCTTAAAAACATAGAAAACCTTTTCATATCTTCAATAAACTTAAAAAATCATAATAAAATTTGCAAGCATAGTGCTTATATTTACCTATCCTCTCTCCTGAGAACCTTCACCTAAAAAAAGTAGAACGTTTGTAGATGAAGGGTCTTTCCATACAAATAAAAATTACCTCAAGGGCACAACCTGAGATTGTTTTAAGAAGGGCATTAACTCTTTTGGCTACGGCTATGACCGATAGCCAAATCTAATAGTCAACTACACATATTTTTGTGGCTCCCTCATCCAAAACTTTCTGAATCAGACTAATGTTTTTTTAAAAACGTTGGAGGTAAAAACTCTAAAATCTCATAAAACTCATGAACTATATCCCCAGGAAGATGTACACACATAATTATAGGCATATAATTTCAGTATGTTTTGCACCAGCCCTCTGAGGCTCATCCAAGGAACCTCGAGGGATAAATGAATGCCAGAATAAGAGAGTTTAGGGCCAGATCATGAGCTCAGCAGAGTAGGAAAATGTTTCCCTCATTTGTGCCTCTTTAACTATGGAATGGTGCTTAACAGCACACATGCACAACTAATTTGTTACATTGAATTGTGCATGCTGGCATGTGTGTATTAAGGGATTTTTTTTTAAAGGAGAATATACTTTTAAAAGTTCATCATACAAATAAACTTCCTTGAATCTGGTAGACATGGGACAAATAAAAATGTTTTTAGGTAGGAAACCAGAGCAGGTTTAGAAACTTGAATAGGACTACCCACGAAATGCGCTTCCCTGGTGGCTCAGTGGTGAAGAACTTGCCTGTCCATGCAGGAGATGTGGGTTTAAATCCTGGGTTGGGAAGATTCCCTGGAGAAGGAAATAGCAACCCACTTCAGTATTCTTGCCTGGGAAATCCCATGGACAGAGGAACCTGGTGGGCTATAGTCCCTGGGGTCACAAAAGAGTCAGACATGACTTAGCAACAAACAACCCACCAAATAAGCATTACTGCTAGAAATAGAACAGAAAGTGAAAGTGAAAATCACTCAGTTGTGCCCAATTCTTTGGAGACCCCATAGACTACACAGTCCATGGTATTCTCCAGGCCAAAATATTGTAGTGGGTAGCCTTTCCCTTCTCCAGGGGATCTTCCCAACCCAGGTATCAAACCAAAGTCCCCCACATTGCAGGTGGATTCTTTACCAGCTGAGCCACAAGGGAAGCCCAAGAATACTGGAGTGGGTAGCCTATCCCTTCTCCAGCAGATCTTCCTGACCCAGGAATCAAACTGGGGTCTCCTGAATTGCAGGAGGATTCTTTACCAACTGAGGTATCAGGGAAGCCCAAATAGAACAGAAGTGAAGTCGCTCAGTCATGTCTGACTCTTTGCGACCCTGTGGTCTGTAGCCCACCAGGCTCCTCCCTCCATGGGATTCTCCAGGCAAGAATACTGGAGTGGGTTGCCATTTCCTTCTCCAGGGTATCTTCCCAACCTAGGGATTGAACCCAAGTCTCCCGCATTGCAGGCAGATGCTTTAACCTCTGAGCCATGAGACTCCCTCAAATAGAACAGAGGTGGCCTTTAAATTACACACATACTGATTTATATATGTAATTTAATTTATATGAATTGATGTATATAATAATTCATATGTTTTATATAATCCTTAACATGCGTGCCTTGCAGAAAATATCCCCACCTCTGCACAGCAGTAGCAGTTTCTTTATCAATAACGGTTCTATATTGAAAGCACTCATAATGATATGAGGGTGGGCAGAAATGCCTTACAGCTCTACTTGAAGTTATAAACACAGTAGTTTAGAGGATATTCTTTTAGGACAGACGAAAAACTGTGGGAAGGAAACAGCATAGTTTGATTATTTCAGTAACACATTGGGTAGTCAAACAAAGCTGGTATGCAAATTACCAAGTAAGTTAGGTTTCCTAGAGATGAGCGTTCTTTATGACTTCTACTTATCTCAAGGCAAAGCTGTCCAGCAGAGATTCTCTCTTCTGACTGGCCTTTCTTTTTTCCTCTTTAGTCTTCCTCTTACTATAAAATTTAGTAAGTTTTCATTGACAGAAAACCTTACAAGTTCCAATATTAACTTCTTTGCTTATCTCTTACAGGCAGCTCTGAAAGGGGAAACATTTTACTATTTTTACTCTCTCACAGCTCATGAATTATACTACCTTGTGGCATCTTTGCCAACAAAGGTCTGTCTAGTCAAGGCTATGGTTTTTCCAGTGGTCATGTATGGATGTGAGAGTTGGACTGTGAAGAAAGCTGAGTGCCAAAGAACTGTTGCTTTTGAACTGTGTTGTTGGAGAAGACTCTTGAGAGTCCCTTGGACTGCAAGGAGATCCAACCAGTCCATGCTAAAGGAGATCAGTCCTGGGTGTTCAATGGAAGGACTGATGCTAAAGCTGAAACTCCAGTACTTTGGCCACCTCATTCGAAGAGTTGACTCATTGGAAAAGACTGTGATGCTGGGAGGGATTGGGGGCAGGAGGAGAAGGGGATGACAGAGGATGAGATGGCTGGATGGCATCACTGATTCGATGGACGCGAGTCTGAGTGAACTCCGGGAGTTGGTGATGGACAGGGAGGCCTGGCGTGCTGCGATTCATGGGGTCGCAAAGAGTCGGACACGACTGAGCGACTGAACTGAACTGTGGCATCTGCCACAGTGAACAATCTTCCTTTCTAGGATGAAAATATTAAGAAAATAAAATACGCTCTCATAAATGCTTACTCCTGTGAGTAAAGTGGGTAGATCTCACAATAACTAAAGTCATCTGGGAGAAAACAAACAAACAAACAAAAAAATTGTAAATTTGGGAGAAGCCGACAGGGGCATTATAACTCAGGCTTTCAGAGATCACCAGCTGTGGAATGTTCTAGAAAGATAATTTCTGTTCCCTTCCCATGTTTTTAAAAGAATTCTCCTCCAGTGGTCTATTCAAGAGATTAAAAATATTCGCTGCCTAAAGGGTCCCACAGAGGACCACCAAAGGATGAGATGGTTGGATGGGATCACTCATTCAATGGACATGAGTTTGAGCAAACTCTGGGAGATAGTGCAGGACAGAGGAGCCTGGCATGCTGCAGTCTGTGTGGGTCACAAAGAGTCAGACACGACAGGGGCAGAACAATAGCAAAAGTGTTCAAAGTAATGTATGAAAAGAAAAGCCTGATCCCAGATTCTACCAGTCAGCCAAACAGGTATCTCCTAAGAAAAAAACTCTCCAACCACTCCAGTTTTGACACCTGAGAACTATATACATTCAGTGAACTTTGAATCTCCCAATGATTTGAAGTCAAGAAGGCTTTTCTTCTGTAGAACAATTTGCTAAAATTAGAGACGAATGAATTAGTGTTTGAGTGAAGTATATATTCTTCTTGTAAGTCATGTAGGGAGAGGGGCCTCTAAGAGCAGGTGGCTAAATCTATCTACAACAAACATTTTGACAAGCTCCCACCAGCATGGCATCAAAACAATCCTAATGTGATTCAAAAGATATCTTCACTATAACAGCTGAGGCACTGGGCACATGAACTGTAAGTTATATTTTTCTCCAGCAGGCAATTAGTAAACTGCTCACATTTTGCTGCTGAAAAGACTATACCAGCATGAACAGATGGAAATGCAGAATCCCACAAATGGCAGATATTAGGAATTAGAGACGTTGATTTAACTTTCACCAAGCAAACGAGAATCCAAAAATACACGTCACTCTATAATTAAATACGTCATCAGAGTACATCAGATTCATATCCATTGTAAGCTCATGTTTTTTCCTTCTTATTTCTAAATTTATATACATTCTCTGTATAACAGACTTACTCAGAGTTCAACTCCACAACAAAAGGGTTTTCTGTGCCAGATAGATGGCACTAAACTATTTCTCAAATTAAGCTTGCCAGGGAGTCGCACTAGCTTTTTCCCAGCATGATGCCTACTGCAATAATAAGAAATCATAAGACTGAAAGAGGTAGTCCTTGTGTCAGGACAGATGGAGAGAACAGCTGAGAGAAGGATTCAGCCAATTTAATAACTCCCTGTGAGTAGAATAAATCATATTGAAAAGAATTCAGAGGAACATTTAGTCTGGAAAAAAAAGAATTTAAATGATGGCAATTTTAGAATGGAATGAATAGAATAAAAATGTTTCACCTTACAACATCACACAGTAAAAACAAAAAACAGCAAAAGGTCACTAGTGACCTGAACCCAAATTACAGACCAGACTAGTGACAAATGCTTGGGAAGCATTTAGACTGATTGTCACATTTAAAACACATAATGCATGCTAACATCCTAAGGAAATGAAATCCATGATGTTAGGCATTTGAGGAACCATTGTTAATTATTCTTTCCTCCCTCTGAAGTGGTAGTTTACCCTACTTATGAACATATTTAAGAGAACTTATCATTTTTGGTATTTTTAAAATGCTAGAGACAATGTGAAAAATCTTTTTTGAGAACAATTTCCTCTATACAATCTCCCAGGAATTTCATGGGAAAATTCAATTTATATTCTTTATTACATATAGCAATATGTCTAGTTGCAAATATGAAAAGAAAAAAAACTCTTAATAAGTTTTCCAAATTTTAATCCAAGGGGAGACAGCAATGTGATTGAAATTATCTAAAGAAAAGTAAAAGAATTTTTTTTTTCTTACCAAAAGTGAGTGTACCTAACATCAAGAAGCAAACTAGTAATAATATCACCAGTAAAATCCCAGGTCATAGTCAGAGACAAAGTGTCATGTAGTCTTTTTTCCTTTAAAGAAAAGCACTGGAGGCTTTTTGTCCATTAAATGTTAAGAGACACTAGTTATCTTATTACATTGGTGAAATAGACCTTTCCTACCCCAATAAAAATTTCAGATTACACTAAAAAATTCTTAAATAGCATAACGGTTGCAGGTTATGTTTACTTAAGGGCTTCCCAGGTGGTTCAGTGGGTAACAAATCTGCCTGCAATGCAGGAGATGCAGGAGATGCAGGTTTGATCACTGGGTCAGGAAAATCCCCTGGAGGAGGGCATGGCAACTCACTCCAGTATTCTTGCCTGGACAATCCCATGGACAGAGGAGCCTGGTGGGCTACAGTTCATAGGATTTAGGATTTCAAAGAATCAAACACTACTGAAGCAACTGAACATGTACACATGTTTACTTATATATGTAAAAGTTCTTTCTTTGTATTAATAGTTGAGAGTTTTTATTAAATTTTATATCATAAACTTCATTTTCAAACTGGCTTCTTTCTCAGACATGCTAAAGGCAAAAAAAAAAAAAAAAAAGTAACACCCATTAACCCTTTAAGCATTCTGTATTCCACAGGCAAAATCAGAAAACAAAAAACAGTGGTTTCTGAATTTCAGATTGATTACTTATTCAGAAGCTGTCTTGAGGATATGGCCTAACCTTTTGATATTACTCACCAAAGAGAAATGTCACTTACAAAGACTTCCCCTCAATAGGAGAGACACAGGCTATATACAGAGTTGTTTTCATTTATAACTCTTTTATATCATCTCTTCTAGATACTTTATGTTTAATGGTGCTAGACTCACTGAATTAGTAGAAAGATTGTAAAATATTTGAAGCAAACACATATACCACTTATTCAGTGGCTTATCACCAAAATGTAAACTGCTAAGGGACTCTTTGAACATGAGGGGCTTCAAGTTCATATTCACAGTGGCTCATATTTTTCTCATTCCTAAATTTACATTCACTCTGAGTCTTGCAGAATACATTTAATGCATTTACAAATGAAAATATTTATAAGCCTACTCTTTACCACATTGTTTTAGGAACGTCTTATGGATGCAAGAGAATTTGGTAGAAGATAGCTGGTTAAACCATAGTTAGTGAAGATAAAGATAATATGAACAACAACTCATTCATGAAGTAAGTAATAGAAAAAGTTAATACATGATATTTGTAATCAAATAATATTAGCTTTTACTATATATTCAGGAGAATTAGAAGTAGAAAAGGAGAATAATTTCCCACTATCATTCTCAAATCTTGAATTTTTTGGAAAGCTCCAGATAACCAATATATTTATAGATGAACCTTTAAACTACACATGAAGTCTTTACTTGGTATGCCAACTTCAGGATTCTTTGATTATTCAATAATAATCTATGTGTTACAGTTACTAAAACATACATTGAACCCTGATTTGTATTCAAAGTCAAATAGTTTTTTTAATATCATAGCTAGAGATAGACTATCATAATTTGTTCAACAGGTTTCAAAGTAATTGATGCACATCAGGTCAAGGATTGGAAGATGGCCATTGCTATCTAGTTATTCCTGATTAACGTTGAAGGACAATTATTACAGATTCTTCTTACATTCAGAATCTTACATACTAAACCCACGTTTGGAGTCATTTAGGTCCAGAGATGATAAGTTCTAAAATTCCCAATCAATAAAAATGTTCATTAGCTATTAAATGAACATTCACGATATATTTAAGAGAAATAGAAGATCAGTAAAAGCAGGCACTATCTTTGTTTTGTTTTTAATTCACTGCGGAATCACCAGAAGCTAGGTCAGTGAGGCACACACAGTTTGGGTTTAATAAATATTTACAGAGCGAATAAATACTAAATTGTTAATAAATAATCAAAACAAATGTGAATAACTCTGTAGGAGCTGGATAAAGAAAACGGGCTAATAAGAGAAGAAAAGACAATGAACAAAGAACCAACCAAGAAGTTAATGAGAAGAAAGAATGACAGAGTGGCCTTTTTTGGTGTGTTTTACCTGCTTGGCAACAAAACGGTAGCATGAAAACAACCTAAAGGAAAACAGATGGCTGAGTCCCTCACGTCTCCATGCATGGGCTGGCCAGCATTGGTTCCACAAGCTGCAGGCTCCTCCTCAGCCACACAACAAACAACTGAAAAACTGATACCAGCATACACAAGGGAGTACACATATTCCATTGAAAACCCAATGAGAAATGCTCTCTTGCCAAGACATTCAAGTTGGCATAGTATTCATGATTTCTTGGTAAGAAGCCAGAGTCTTCTCCTCTGCAGATTAAATGTGCCTAATCAAAGAAACGCAAAAAAGAATCTGAGGAGGTCTTACAAATAGCTGAGAAAAGAAAAGAAGTAGAAGGTAGAGGAGAAAAGGAAAAGGATATCCATCTGAATGCTAAGTTCCAGAGAATAGCAAGGAGAGATAAAAAAGCTTTGCTAAGTGATCAACGCAAAGAAATAGAGAAAACAATAGAATGGGAAAGACCAGTGATCTCTTCAAGAAAATTAGAGATACCAAGGGAGTATTTCATGCAAAGATGGGCAAAATAAAGGACAGAAATGATACGGACCTAACAGAAGCAGAAGATATTAAGAAAAGGTGGCAAGAATAAATAGTAGAACTATACAAAAAAGATCTTAATGGCCCAGATAACCACAATGGTGTGATCACTCACCTAGAGCCAGACATCCTGGAGTGTGAAGTCAAGTGAACCTTAGGAAGTATCATTATGAACAAAGCTGGTGGAGATGATAGAATTCCAGCTAAGCTATTTCAGACTCTAAAAGATGATGTTGTTGAAGTGCTACACTCAATATGCCAGCAAATCTGGAAAACTCAACACTGGCCACAAGTCTGGAAAAAGTCAGTTTTCATTCCAATCCCAAAGAAAGGCAGCCTCAAAGAATGTTCAACCTACTGCACAACTGCAATCATTTCACATGGTAGCAAGGTAATTCCCAAAATCCTTCAAGTTGACTCCTAGTGAATGAAGAACTTCCAGATTTACAAGCTAGATTTAAAAAAGGCAGAGGAACCAGAGATCAAATTGCCAACAAACATTGGATCATAGGAAAAGTGAGAGAGTTCCAGAAAAACATGTACTTCTGCTTCACTGACTATGCTAAAGCCTTTCACTGTATGGATCACAACAAACTGGAAAATTCTTTAAGAGACAGTAATACCAGACCCCCTTACCTGCCTCTTGCAAAACTTGTATGCAGGTCAAGAAGCAACCATTAGAGCCAGACAGGGAACCATGGACTGGTTCCAAATTGGAAAAGGAGTACATCAAGGCTGCATATTGTCATCTGCTTATTTAACTTATATGCAGAGTACATAACGTGAAATGCCTGGCTGGATGAAGCACAAGCTGGAATCAAGATTGACAGGACAGGAGAAATATCAATAACTTCAGATATGCAGATGATACCATCCTAATGGCAGAAAATGAAAAGGAACTGAAGAGCCTCTTGATGAAAATGAAAGAGGAGAGTGAAAAAGCTAGCTTAAAACTCAACATTCAAAAAATGGGAGGGGGGGGCGGTCCTAAGATGGCAGAGGAATAGGATGAGGAGATAACTTTCTCCCCAACAAATTCATCAAAAGGACATTTGAACACTGAGAAAATTCCACAAAACAACTTCTGAATGCCAGCAGCGGACATCGGGCACCCAGAAAAGCAGCCTGTTGTATTCAAAAGGAGGTAGGAAAAAATATAAAAGATAAAAAAACAAAAGAGGCAGGGACAGAGCTCCATCCTGAGAAGGGAGTCTTAAAAAAGAGAGAAGTTTCCAAACACCAGGAAATACTCTCACTGCTGAGTCTGTGACGAGCCTTGGAACAACAGAGGGCAACGTAACTGGGAGGAAAAATAAATAAATAATTAAAACCCACAGATTACTGTGCCAATAGTAGCTCCCCCAGCGGAGAAGCAGTGCAGACGCCTGCATCGCCACTAGCAAGCGGGGGCTGGGCAGGGAGGCGCGAGCTGCATTGCTTAGAGTAAGGATGGGGCCTGAACGCACCAAGCGCAATCTGAGGGAAATAAGGTTGCTTTGGCCAGCAAACCAGACTGTGGGATGACTACCACCCAAAAAGCCCTAACCTAAGACACCATCAGGCCCGCTCACAGAACAAAGGACTGAGCAGAGCTAGCTGGCTGCAGACTGGCCATCCCCCTCTGGTGACAGGCAGGCGAGGGCAGCCAGAGCTGGAAGGGGGCAGTCGCGGCCCCAGAGAGGCATGATCTACCAAACTGCAAGCAGGCTTCGTCACTAACCAAGACTTCTTGGGATTCTGGACAGTTAACATCCGCCTGAGAAGGTGCACCGGTTGTATACCCAGAAAACCAAGCGGCACGGATGGGGGAGGAGATAAGTCGTAGTGACTGTGCTCACCAAACACCTGGTCACCTGAGCTGTTTGGACCTGGGAAGGGCACAAGAGGCAGGCCCAACCGAGTCTGCACTTCTGAGGACTACCCGAATACCTGAACCTGGGAAGTGCATGCAACCCAGGGCCGGCCTCAGACAGTTCCTGGCAAAGCAACCTAGAGCCTAAGCAGTGTGGACAGGGAAAGCACAGACGCCGTGAGCAGGGGCCAACCCAATGTGGCCTTGTAAGAAAAGCTGTGACAAACCCAGACAGCATATTAAAAAACAGAGAGGTTACTTTGNGTCACCATCTGTAGTGATTTTGGAGCCCCCCAAAATAAAGTCTGACACTGTTTCCACTGTTTCCCCATCTATTTCCCATGAAGTGATGGGACCGGACGCCATGATCTTCGTTTTGTGAATGTTGAGCTTTAAGCCAACTTTTTCACTCTCCTCTTTCACTTTCATCAAGAGGCTTTTTAGCTCCTCTTCACTTTCTGCCATAAGGGTAAGTGTCATCTGCATATCTGAGGTTATTCATATTTCCCCTGGCAATCTTGATTCCAGCTTGTGTTTCTTCCAGTCCAGCATTTCTCATGATGTACTCTGCATATAAGTTAAATAAGCAAATAGGATGTTAGTAAATTGAATTATATGAAATGTACTAAGGGAACTTTAGGCTTTAAAAGTATAATAACTAACCCTAGATAAATCCTCCTGTAAGGTAAAGAATCATCTTTTTTTTAGAGTGACTTCAAATGTTTAACTTTTAGTCTAACAATATCCTCTTTTTTATTGGAATATAGTTGCTTTACACTGCTGTGTCAGTTTCTACTATACAACAAAGTGAGTCAGCCATGTGTGTATATATATATACATCCCCTTTTCTGGATTTCCTTTCCATTTAGGTCACCACAGAACACCGAGTAGATTGCTCTGTGCTATACAGTGGGCTCTAATTAATTATCTATTTTATACATAGTAGTATATATATGTCAATCTTGATCTCCCAAAGCATCCCATCACCACCCCCTTCCCTCATACAATGTCTGTCTTTATCTCTGTGTGTCTATGTCTGCTTTGCAAATAAGATCATCTATACCATTTTCCTAGATTCCTCATGTATGTGTTAATATTGTGATATCTGTATGATATCCGTTTTTATCTCTCTGACCTACTTCAGTCTGTAAGACAGTCTCTTGGTCCATCCACATCTCTGTAAATGAGACAGTTTCATTCCTTTTTTGGCTGAGTAATATTCCATTGTATATCTGTACCACATATTCCTTACTGATTCCTCTGTCGATGGACATTTAGGTTGCTTCCATGTCCTGGCTATTATAAACAGTGCTGCAGTGAACACTGGAATCAGGTATAGTTTTGAATTATGGTTTTCTCTGGGTGTATGCAGTAGTGGGGTTTCTGGATCATATGGCAGTCCTATTTTTACTTTTTAAAGGAACTTCCATACTGTTCTCCATATTGGCTATGTCAGTATCAATTTTCATCCCCACCAGTAATCATCTTTTTAACATGAAAAATAAATACCTCCTAATATCTTATAAATACAGATTTTCAAAGGTATATATATACAGACACACATTTTGCTTCTCCTTTAAAATGATTTAATAACTATTCTACAATTTCAGTTGAGTACCATTAATATGAAGTAGACCTGGAAAGCCTGATGGAAGTCTTCAGCTAGTTATAGCAAAATGATAGCCCACACAGAGGACAGAATTAGCAACAATAGTATTGCCATGCAGTTTAGGGACTTCTGAGGTTGGTTAGATGACAGGAAACTGGGATGGTCAGATTTCCTGTTGTCTGTTTCCTACATCACAATATAAACTTCATGACCTCAGGGGCTTTGGTTGGCTCAAGTTTATATTCCCAATACGTGATAATGCTTTTACAGTTTTACAAAAATATGTCCTTGATGGGGCTCCCCTGAAGGCTCAGCAGGTAAAGAATCCTCCTGCAATTTGTTACTTTTGTCTTGGGCAGGATGAAAATTTTAATCATTAACAAAGTCCGTGTTAATGATTGAATGCGTGAGGGGGAGGTGGAATCTTCCAGAGGGATCGAGGGGCAGCAGCTTACTGTGAAGGACACAGGCCATGGAGTTTGAGCCTTTTGGAAGACTGAAGTCACAGGGGTCCAGAAACTGATGCCTAGTTCCATTCCACTGGTATCAAAAAATAGTTCAACTCTTACACCCTCCAGGGAAAATGAATTGTGTGCTGGCCACATACAGAAGTATTGCTTTGATATTCTTAGACTTCAAGTTAAGGTCTAAAAAAACTCCAGCTGTAAAAGCAACATAAACAGATTGCGAACTGTACATTATCTGTTAAGTTCCCATGCTTGAAGAAGCTAATGTGAACTCATCATGTGATACTCAATTTGTATAATAAATCATGAAACTGGGAAAAAAAAGTCTGTGTGTGTCTGTGTTGAGTCACTCAGTTGTGTCTCTTTGCGACCCCATGGACTATAATAGTCTGCAAGGCTCCTCTGCCCATGGAATTCTCCAGGTAAGTGTACTAGGGTGGGTTGCCTTTCCCTTCTCCAGAGGATCTTCCCAATCCAGGGATTGATCTTCCCACTGCAGGTGGATTCCTTACCCTCTGAGCCACCAGGGAAGCCCTACCAAAGTCTTCATGGAGTCAATTAACTGAAATGTAACCCCAAACACTTAAGATACATCACATACAAACAATGTTTATTAAACACCGTGGGAATAAAATGTGTTTTCTCCACCTACAAAGTACTACATTTTAACTGAGTTTCCCTAGATAGTGACAGAACCTAAATAATTAACTGAATTAATTCAAGATGAGCTCTATAAGGAAACAGGTACACTGAGAACACTTGTCTTTGATTTTTCTTTACACTTTTGTTGCTAAATAGTGCTGAGTAGATTAACTGCAGTCTATTATTCTATCTATATGAAAATAGAAAATGGCAACCCACTCCAGCCTTCTTGCCTGGAGAATCCCATGGATGGAGGAACTTGGTGGGCTATAGTCCACGGGTCACAAAGAGTCGGACACGACTGAGCGACTTCACTTTCATTGATAAATACATGAGTAAGTGAAAACATACAATGCAGTAAAGATCGAAAGACTATATATGTAAATGTTTTCAAATATTTACTTCTCAAAAGTAATCCCCAACTAAAAATTGAAAACAAATTGGAAGGAAATCAGAATTGAAAGAGACACGTGTACCCCAATGTTCATTGCAGCACTGTTTATAATAGCCAGGACATGGAAACAACCTAAATGTCCATCAGCAGATGAATGGACAAGAAAGCTGTGGTACATATACACAATGGAGTATTACTCAGTTATTAAAAAGAATACATTTGAATCAGTTCTAATGAGATGGATGAAACTGGAGCTGATTATACAGAGTGAAGTAAGCCAGAAAGAAAAACACCAATACAGTATACTAACACATATATATGGAATTTAGAAAGATGGTAATGATAACCCTGTATGCAAGACAGCAAAAGAGACACAGATGTATAGAATGGACTTTTGGACTCTGAGGGAGTGGGAGAGGGTAGGATGATGTGGGAGAATGGCATTGAAACATGTATACTATCATGTAAGAAATGAATCGCCAGTCTATGTATGATACAGGATACAGGATGCTTGGGGCTGGTACACAGGGATGATCTAGAGAGATCATATGGGGTAGGAGGTAGGAGGGGGGTTCAGGATTGGGAACTCATGTATACCTGTGGCTGATTCGTCTTAATGTATGGCAAAACCAATACAGTACTGTAAAGCAAAATAAAGTAAAAATAAAAATTAAAAAAAAAGAAAAGAAACTGGAAAAAATTAGTTGTATGTCAAATTGGTTACAAGACCTACAAATGATTTGAGAGGCTTTATATTTTTAATTGAAGTATAGTTGATTTTCAATGTTTCAGTTATACAGTAAAGTGATTCATATGTGTGTATGCATGTTCTTTTTTCAGATTATTTTCCATTATAGGCTGCTACAAGATTTTGAATATAGTTCCCTGTACTATACAGTAAAACACTTGTTTTTATTAGGTTGACCAAAAAGTTCATACCAGTACAGAAAAACCTGAATGAAATTTCTGAGAAGCCCAATGTTTTATATATAGTAGTGTGTATTTGTTAATTCTAATTTATCCCTTCCCTTCCCTTCCTGTCCCCTTTGGTAACCATAAGTTTGTTTTTTATGGTTGTGAGTTTATTTCTGTTTTATAAATAAGTTCATTTGTATTATCATATATTAAGATTCCATATATGTGTTATCACATGATATGTGCCTTATTCTGATTCACTTCACTGACTATGATGATCTCTAGGTCCCTCCATGTTGTCTCAAATGGCATCATTTCAGTTTTTTGAGGGCTGAGAAATAGCCCCCCCCCTTTTTTTTTTTTTGCTTTGGAAAGACTTTTCATACTAGAGTGGGCTGCCATTCCCTTCTCCAGGGGATCTTTCCAACCCAGGGACTGAACCTGAGTCTTTTGCATCTCTTGCACTGCAGGTAGATTCTTTACCGTCTGAGCCATATTAAAAGGGAAGCCCTTTTCATGTATTACACTCTGATAAAGAACTTAAATGGAATTATGTGCAAATTAATATAAAATGATACCTCTATACCTCTGGTATTGACAAGTTTGAACTTGTACTCCTTCAGTTCAGTTCAGTCGCTCAGTCGTGTCCGACTCTTTGCGACCCCATGAATCACAGCACGCCAGGCCTCCCTGTCCATCACCATCTCCCAGAGTTCACTCGGACTCATGTCCATCGAGTCCGTGGTGCCATCCAGCCATCTCATCCTCAGTCGTCCCCTTCTCCTCCTGCCCCCAATCCCTCCCAGCATCAGGGTCTTTTCCAATGAGTCAACTCTTCGCATGAGGTGTACTCCTTAAAGTGAAAGAAAGTGAAAGTGAAGTCACTCAGTCGTGTCTGACTCTTTACGACCCCATGGACTGTAGCCTACCAGGCTCCTCTGTCCATGGGATTTTCCAGGCAAGAGCACTGGAGTGGGTTGCCATTTCCTTCTCTAGAGGATCTTCCCAACCCAGGGATTGAACTCAGATCTCCCTCATTGTAGGCACACACTTTACCATCTGAGCCACCAGGGAAGTACCTTAAGAAACAACCGTAATCCTCGGAATGATTGCATTAATGACTTCCTGTCCTTAGTCCATTGGAAGCTTTTGTTTATAGGAACTCATAGGGCTCATTTTTGTTTTATTGAAATCCCATTTAGTTATAAATTAGTTGAAGATAATCAGGTGCTTCGGATGAACTTAAAATATATATCTGATTTTGGGGAAACTTCATAGGTTTCTTTATCTATCATGTAGGTGACTATATAGGGATACATTAAAAAAAAAGAGAGATTTTTTTCCCTTCAACTTGAAATATTATCCCTGTATATTCCATGAATGAGAGATTTCCCCATATTTCCATCAGAGTAATATACTTGCTTTAATTCTTAAACATGAGTAAACATGATAAAAAATATATGCTGACTTACCTGTGAAAAATGCATTTAAAGCTATTTTAAATGTGTTTTAATTTATGAGACTTTACTTATTAAGAAATTGGTTATTATACTTAATGTTCTAATCTGGTGGTAAAGGTATTCTTAAGAATTTGCAAATAGTTTACATTTTCAAAACTGAAAGAGAGAACACTGTATAACCATCCTACTACTCCTTTAGTGCAATACAGTAAAACTCTGAAATTAAAAAAAAAAAAAATCAAAGAACAAAGTAAAACACCATAATGTTAAACAGAATTGACAAGATCATCATAAACTCATGATTTCTAAAAATACCTTTTTTCTAGCAGTACAGTTAGAAACACTGCCTCCAACCCCCCACTCCTGCCCCGGTAGAAAACAGCACATCTAACACTCAGATTCTAGGCTTTAAAATACCCTAACCTCCTACTAGGAACCAGGACTCTTTGAAGAAATAGCTGATAGCAGTCTGCACCAGCAGAAATACAAGATGAAGCAGGGAGATCTCAGGCCAGAAAGGAAGAAAGCTTTTTGAAGATTAATGGGGCCCTATGAGGAGGATAACAATAAACTGTGGAAAATTCTGAATGAGATGGGAATACCAGACCACCTGACCTGCCTCTTGAGAAATCTGTGTGCAGGTCAGCAAGCAACAGTTAGAACTGGACACGGAACAACAGACTGGTTCCAAATAGGAAAAGGAGTACGTCAAGGCTGTCTATTGTCACCCTGCTTATTTAACTTATATGCAGAGTACATCATGAGAAACACTGGGCTGGAAGAAGCACAAGCTGGAATCAAGATTGCTGGGAGAAATCTCAATAANCGCGCCAGCAGTGTCGCGGTTCCGGGGCGGTAATGCCAGCCTTTCAGTGCCCTTCCTTTCAGAGTGTCGTTACGGAACCAGGGCTGACGACCCCCAGGAGATTCCCAGAGACGACCCCCCTCCCCTCGCCCCAGACAAGGGCCCTGCAGTCCCAGCCGCGATCTCTCCTCAGACCCTCCTCCTCTGGCTTCGAGAAGCCGGCGGCCGTTGGCTTCCCTCCTGCAGACACCCCCGTAGGCATGACCTGGGCCGTCCCTCCGCCCCCGGCTCTGGCCGGTTCCTCGCCTTTCGGTCAGTCCCGGATCTGTCATCCCGGGGTACCTCTCGGCGAAGGCTGGAAGAGGCCAGCAGCAGTGGCCAACAGCGGCGGGCCCCGCGGTCCCTTAGCAGCCGGCGGCGCAGCACTCTCTCCAACGCCGGCGTCTCCTGGAGCCACCAGCCCTTCCACAGCTCACAACAAAGGAAACATGTGACCTCCCGGGCCAAAACACTGAGCATCACGCACCTCTGGCCAATCCGAGGGGGCGCCCCCGTCCCGGGGCACCCTGGGAGATGTAGTCCCCATTCCGGGGGTGGCCGCTCGGCCTCTAGGATTTCCCGCTATAGTTCGGGTGTCCGGTACGAGGCTTAACAAGATCCGATCCAAAGGCTGCTGATTCAGAAACAGTTTTAGGCAGATATAGGTTAAGGAAATACATACGTCTTAGGAGACTTGTGGGAAACTCAGTCAGGTGTTTATTGCCATGTCCCAAGGCAAAAGCTCATAACCAAGAGTTTTCAGAACCTTAAATTTTGAGGGACAAGGCTCAGAGATCTTTTCATTTGACGCTTTGGTATACAATCGGGAAATATGAGGACCTGAGAAGTGAAAGGGACTAGAACCCCGGTAGCTAGACAGCGCAGGGAAACCAGATTTCACTGTAAATCAGTTACTGGCCCCTGTGTCGTCCTGGGAGGTTGTTTAGTCTCTAAGTTATGTTCGACTCTGCGACCGCATGGACAACAGCATGCCAGGCTTTGTCCTCCACCATCTCCCCAGAGCTGGCTCAAATTCATGTTCATTGAGTTGGTGATGCTATCAAACCATCTTATCCTCTGCTGCCCTCTTCTCCTTTTGCCTTCAATCTTTCAAGGCATAGGGTCTTTTCCAGTGAGTCTGCTCTTCCCAACAGGTGGTCAAAGTATTGGAGCTTCAGCATCAGTCCTTTCAGGAAATATTCAGGATTGATTTCCTTTATGATTGGTTTGATCTCCTTGCTGTCCAAGGGACTCTTCTCCAGCACCACAATTTCAGCACCACCATCAAAAAACCTGATGCTGGGAAAGACTGAGGGCAGGAGGAGAAGGGGGCAACAGAGGATGAGATGGTTGGATGGCATCATTGACTCAATGGACATAAGTTTGAGCAAACTCTGGGAGGTAGTGAAGGACAGGGAAGCCTGGCCTGCTGCAGTCCATGGGGGTCGGAAAGAGCCAGACACAACTGAGTGACTAAACAACAACAATAGCCTTCTTTATGCTCCAGCGCTCACGTTGTGTAGATGACTACAGNAGCAAACTCTGGGAGGTAGTGAAGGACAGGGAAGCCTGGCCTGCTGCAGTCCATGGGGGTCGGAAAGAGCCAGACACAACTGAGTGACTAAACAACAACAATAGCCTTCTTTATGCTCCAGCGCTCACGTTGTGTAGATGACTACAGAAAAACCATAGCTTTGACTGTACTGACCTTTGTTGGCAAAGATTACATTTTTATTTTAAACTCATGTGCAAATCAAAGTTTTCACAAATCCCTGTTTGCTGAAGCAGGTGCTCCAAAAGACATTATTTTCTCTTTTTATTTCTGCAAATTTTTTTCCCCAAAGTTGAGTGTATCTCCAAATTTTGAAACATTTAACTAGTTTGTGGTTTCTGATATCAGAATTACAACCTCTCTCTCTCCCTACGGGCTTCCCTGATGGCTCAGATGGTAAAGAATCTGCCTGCAATTCAGGAGATCCGGTTTGATTCCTGTGTCGGGAAGATCTGCTGGAGAAGGGATAGGCTACCCACTCCAGTACTCTTGGGCTTCCCTTACAGCTCAGATGGTCAAGAATCCTTCTGCAGTGCGGGAGACCTGGGTTTGATCCCTGGGTTGGGAAGACCCCCTGGAGCAGGGAAAGGCTACCCACTCCAGTATTCTGGCTTGGAGAATTCCATTGACTATAGTCCTTGGGGTCGCAAAGAGATGGACAGAACAAAACAACTTTCACTTTCTTTCTCTTCCTTCTTTAGGAATATAGTCAAGCCTTTATGAAATGAGGACGTGCATGTTCCAGTGATTGGAGGTGTAAATATTGGTATATAGAAGGCTTGTGTCCAGGCCTTTTAAATATGATTTTTAGTCCTCTTTTCCATCTGTTATTAAAAATGAAATTACTTACCATTTATTGGTTTTCCTTCTAAGCTGCATTTAGGGTTCTTCTTGATGTACCTTGAGGCTCCACTTCGCAGCCTGAACACCAGCCTCAGTGAACTTCCCATAGGACTCTTGCCCAAAGAGCTCTTGCTGTCTGTCTCCAGACCATTCCCATCTGTATCCTGCTCCCTAGACCTCTTATACGCTCTCCTCTCTTTCACCCCCCTTACTAAGCTAGCTCCTGCTTTTCCTCCCAGGAATCAGCATGTGGGTCCTCTCTCTTGGAAACCCTCCATTCCTCCTCATTGCCCTCTGGGCTAAATATCTCCCCTTGTCTTCCCACAGCCACTGGTCCTTACCTCCTTCCCAGCAGGTATCATACTGATTGTTTGACATCACCCTAATGCAGGAGTTAGGGGCTCTCATTCTCTGTGCACCTGAAAATCTGTGTACTGCTTATAGTAAGCCCTCCACACATCTCCGTTATCTGTATTCCTGCTTCCATATCCACAGATTCAACCAACCCTGGATGGTGTTGTACTACAGTATTTACCACTGCCAAAAAAAAATCTGCATATAAATAGATCTTTGCAGTTCAAACCCTTGTTGTTTAAGGGTCAACTATATTTACATGCCTTTCCCAACTGAGTACTCTCTCAAATTCCTGAAGTCAAGGATGATGGCTTATTCATTTTGTGTTGTAGTATACCTAGTGTCAGACTTTATTTTTTGGACCAACCTAGATAGCATATTCAAAAGCAGAGACATTACTTTGCCGACTAAGGTCCGTCTAGTCAAGNACAAGGAGATCCAACCAGTTCATCCTAAAGAGATCAGTCCTGAATATTCATTGGAAGTATTGATGTTGAAGCTGAAACTCCAATACTTTGGCCACCTGATGCGAAGAGCTAACTCATTTGAAAAGACCCTGATGCTGGCAGGGATTGGGGGCAGGAGGAGAAGGGGACGACAGAGGATGAGATGGTTGGATGGCATCACCAACTCAATGGATATGAGTTTGGGTAAACTCCGGGAGTTGGTAATGGACTGGAAGGCCTGGCATGCTGCAGTCCATGGGGTCGCAGAGTTGGACACATACAGTCAGTTCAGTTCAGTCCTCCTGATAAGGAGGACACAGAAGCCAGCTTGAGGGAACGACAAAGGCCTCTGTCTTCATCATTCGGGCTTTACAAGGGAGGACTCAGGCCATGTGAATGCTCGGTGCTGCACTAATTGTAATATCAAGAAATCGTGAACCACCCAAACATCCATTCTTCAACTACAAAATTAATAAACAAATCATAACAGCTCCATTATGGTTACTCTACAGCAGTAAACCTGAATGAATTATGGCTACATGCAGCATCATGAATGAATGAATGGCAGTAATGCAGCAATTTTGAATGGGAAAAGCAAGATACAGAAAAAAAAAAAGCCAAGCATGATTCCACTTAAGTTCAAAACCACTCAAAACTAAGCAATGTATTAGGCGTACACATACGTGCGGTAAAACTATAGAGAAAAAGCCAAGGGAAGCATAAACATAAAATTCAGGATGGTGCTTACGACCTCTGAGGAAGGAAAGAAGAGATGGGATTGGACAAGGGCGGACAAGGATTCCGAAGGTAATGGCAGTGTATGTTATCTAAAACTTAATCAGGTGTACAGGTGTCAAAGTATTACAATCTCTATCTCTTGCAGCAGTTTATAAATGTATCATCTCAACATTTAATAAAATAATGAAAGGAAATAACCCGATGATCAAACTGCTGTAACAATTTTGGTAAAACATTTGGTAAATCATTAAGGTTATTCCAGTAATAATGGTAAGGGTATGTCCTTCAGTCATTAAATATTAAACAAACAACTATTATGTGATAGCGTAGTGAATAAAATAGATGAAAACAGTTGCTCTACTGGAACTCACATCCCGTGGAACAGAATCAAACAATTTGCTATCTTCTATGGACCAAAAAAAGCCATTTCTTTCGTTAGCAACTTGCTCAGATTTTGAAAGTAACTACATATAAGATAAAATATTCTTCTGATTGGAAAGATCTTATTTTAGCCTGAGAAAAGTTATGTTATAAATCTATGTTTTAGACTGAAATCTTTTCTTACAGCTCCCTTATCAAATCTGTAGACATAATTGCAGATAAGAGTCTTTGAGCAGCTATGTATCATCTGATAGACATCTTCACCTTGGAAACAGGCAAGCTAAAAATGAAACTCTTCAGGAAAAGCAATATTAAACACATTTAAGTATCCATAGTCCACATATTTTTACGGCCTTTGGTTAGTCTCAGATTCATCTACTTCATGTTGTAATGTCTGCCAGGCATGACTAAAAATACAGATTTTGTATTTTGGTCCCTTCCCCTGTAGTCACAGAATATACAGCTTAATTGCCTAGATGTTTAAGCAGATCTCCCTGGTCAAAGCAATAATATTCAAACAAGATAAAAAAAAATTGGTCATTCCATGTAATTCTACATAGGTATAAAAAAGAAAACTGTCCTGCGCTAAAAATTAAAACACTATAGGATTCATTCCACTCTTTCTTTGACCCAACACATCTATAGCAAGTTGATGACATTTCTTTAGAGCTGAGCCCAGAAAAGATATAATTCACCATGTGCAAATTTATCTAAATTTGCGACAAGACAACATTGGTGTTCAGGCAGCAACTACCAATCCTCTTAAGTATATCTAAGGTACCTTGTACAAAAATAATTCTTACAAATTAAAAGTATAATAAATTGCCTATAGTCCTAACCTATGAAGACTATAGACTATAATTATAATAACAACGCCCTTTATTTTAAAATGAAGTCCCCTCGACCAATGACTTAAATTGCATCTGCCCAGTTTGTAGTTGGTGGCCTCCCTCATAGCTCAGTTGGTAAAGAATCTGCCTGCAATGCAGGAGACCCGGGTTTGATTCCTGGGTCGGAAAGATCCGCTGGAGAAGGGATAGGCTACCCACTCCAGTACTCTTGGCCTTTCTTTGTGGCTCAGCTGGGGGAAAAAATCCACCTGCGGTGCGGGAGACCTGGGTTCGATCCCTGGGTTGGGAAGATCCCCTGGAGAAGGAAATGGCAACCCACTCCGGAATTCTTGTCTGGAGAATCCCATGGACAGAGGAGCCTGGTGGGCTACAGCCCATGGAGTCACAACAGTCAAATACGACTTAGTGACTAAACCATCACTGTCAGTTTGTAGTTAGTACTCAATTTTCACACAAACAAGTTGATAAAACCCCAAACTAAACATATCTAAGATGCATTATCTAGGCAGTTAAAAGATTGGAAAAGCAGGCTTTGTTTTTCTTTTAAAGGATGTAGTAAAGCCAGATTATTTCTTCAGATTCTATTTAAAGATGGAAAACAGAATGATTTTGTGGGCCATACATAAGTTCTGCTATGTCTGTCTGTCTGTGTGTACTTAACTGCTCAGCTGTATCAGACTCTTTGCAACCCGATATAATGCAGCCCACCAGGTTTCTCTGTCCGTGGAATTTTTCAGGCAAGAACACTCGAGTGGGTGGCCATTTCTTACTCCAGGGAATCTTTCCAAGCCAAAATTGAACCTGCATCTCTAACATCTCCTGCATTGGCAGGTGGATTCTTTTTCTTTGTACCAGCTCTGAGGAATTTATTAAGTATCCACACTGAGGAAGTTGCAGGGTAAAGACTCTTGTCTAGATTCTGTTTTCAAAATTTTGAATTCTCTTCAACATACTGCGTCTCTTAGTTGGAGCGAGTGACTTTCAAGAGCAGAAAGAAAAAGGAGACAATAACAATAGGAGGAACACTCTAAGATGGTCTAAGAAGTTTAGGAAAAGATTCATGTGATCGGAAATTCTATTATGGACAGTTTTCACCTTTTCAATCAAAATCTGAGTGCCCACTGAATACCAGGGACCGGGGACACAAAAATGAACAAGAGAAGTCCTTGTCGCAGGTAATATAAAACAATTTTCAAAGACAATTACAATAACATATTACAAAAGCAGTAACACAAAGTCTCTATGCAAGCATGAGAAAGGGTGTCAACTCTGGGAACCCAAAGTCTGAAAAGCTTTTGTTTGGTAAACACGTCAGACACTGTGCAAGAAATGGGGGGGCCCATGGTAAGTAAAACAGTGGGATCGCCGCTCTCATAGAGTTTGTATTACGGTAGGAGAAGACACAGCAAATGAATGAGGTCATCCCATGCAGTAATAACTATACTATACTGTTCTATAACAAGTGAAACTGAGCCATGTATAAATGGAGACAACGAGGCCACCACTTTATGGAATGTCGAGGAAGCACACCTGTGAGAAGAGAAAAACAACTAAGTCAAGGGCATACACCCCTTCATATAGTTATTGCTTCATCTCTGGGGCAAAATCAGTAAGTTGTTTGTTTTTTTTTAAACTCAGCACCTTTATTCTGTAGGGCTTCCCTGATAGCTCAGTTGGTAAAGAATCCACCTGCAATGCAGGAGACCCCAGTTCGATTCCTGGGTCGGGAAGATCTGCTGGAGATGGGATAGGCTACCCACTCCAGTATTCTTGGCCTTTCTTTGTGGCTCAGCTGGTAAAAAATCCACCTGCAATGCAGGAGACCTGGGTTCCATTCCTAGGTTGGGAAGATCCCCTGCAGAAAGGATGGCTACCAACTCCAGTGTTCTGGCCTGGAGAACTCCATGGACTGTGCAGTCCATGGGGTCGCAAAGAGTCGGACACGACTGAGCCACTTTTTCACTTTCAGCTTTATTCTGCTTAGAGTTTACCTACAGGCTCGTGGTGTAATTCTCCATAACTCACACTGTCTTGGTTCCATTTTCATCCTTGCCCAGGATGAAGAAGAAAGATCCCTTTCTCTCTCCATCATCAACAGGACTGCTCTCAGAGAGTCGCGGCTCCTGTGCCCACCGCGCTGATAGCTGTCCTCACCTGGACCAGCTCTCCTGGAAGGGCAGGCTACACATGGGGCTACGGGCTCCCTCGACCACCTGCAGGTCAGGTGCCCGGTGGAGGCCGGCCACCTGCCCGGGCATGCAGACATTACTGCTGCAGCCTTTTGGAGCCCTCGCTGGCCTCCCGGCTGCAGCCGTCTTTTCCACCGCAGCCTGGCTGCAAAGGGGCATCCCAATACCCTCCTGCGCCCCCTTCTACATCTGTGATGGGAGACCTGTGGGCCGGTTCCTGCAGCATGTGCCGCAACATGTGATGTCCACTATTGAAGTGAAGCCAGGCCTGGGATGAGGAAACCTGGGACAGAGTCCAGTCGCCGGTCTCCAGGAGGTTCTAAAACCCCTGGAGTTGGAAGTTCCAGCCCTCAGGGTTTGTGCAAAGGTAGCCTGCCTAGAGCCGGATATGGCACAGGCAGCTAGCAGAGGTTGTCTTGACCTCTCCTCCAAGACCTTATTCCTCCCCCAGCTTTGCATGCCCTTGGGGGCTGAGGTTTTAGAATTTTAGATTTTAGAATTCTGCCTAAAATCCCAGACATTCAGGCCCAGGTGTTTGGACCTGCCAGTGGAGAAGAGCAAATGGTAGTGAAAGTTCCTGACTTCATTTGTGATGAAAACTGCAGGCCCAAGGGATAGGGGTCCTGCCAGACATCATTTCAAAGAAAAGGGATGGTAGTTTTTAGGGAGAAAGCCTAGCAACAGTATCAGAAGAAAGATTTAATCCCCAAAGCTAAAACCTTTTCAAATTTTGTCAACTCAGTAACCTTTATTTTTCAGATGTTTCTTCACCGTCAATGCATTCCCCCACCTAAAGTATCAAGGTTTTTTGTTAAATCACACCAGTAATAATTTTGGAAAAATCATAAAAAATAATGTGGTAACATGATGTGATGTGAATATGGGAATCCTAAGATTAAAAGTCAAGAGACTCTGGGATATTAGTGTCAGGCCTGATCTAACCACCCGTAGGAACTACCATCACTTAATCCCTCAGCTCAAATTTATTAATCAGTAAAGTGAAGGAGTTGAAATAGAGATCTTCAAAACTTTGTGTCTGACCTTAGCAACTGTCCTACATCATCACCGATAGTCATTACTTATTTTGGTAACTGTACTTGTCCCAGGATCAAAGCCAAAAATTAGGGCACTCAGTGCAGGGAAATCAGGTGTGCTGCAGTCTATGGGGTCGTAAAGAGTAGCACATGGCTGAGCGACTGAACTAACTGAGGCTTCCCTGTCCTTCACTATCTTCCAGACTTTGCTCAAACTCATGTCCATTGAGTCAGTGATGCCATCCAGCCATCTCATCCTCTGTCGTCCCCTTCTCCTCCCACCTCCAGTCTTTCCCAGCATCAGGGGCTTTTCCAGTGAGTCAGCTCTTGGTATCAGGTAGCCAAAGTATTGGAGCTTCAGCTTCAGCATCAGTCCTTCCAAAAAATAATCAGGACTGATTTCCTTTAGGATGGACTGGTTTGATCTTGCAGTCCGCAGGACTCTCAAGCGTCTTTTCCAATACCACAGTTCAAAAGTATCAGTTCTCTGGTGCTCAGCTTTTATAGTCCAGCTCTCACATCCATACATGACTACTGGAAAAACCAAAGCTTTGACTATACGGACCTTTGTCAGTAAAGTGATGTCTCTGCTTTTTAATATGCTGTCTAGGTTTGTCATGGCTTTTCTTCCAAGAAGCAAGTGTCTTTTAATTTCGTGGCTGCAGTCACCATCTGCAGTGATTCTGGAGCCCAGGAAAATAAAGTCTGTCTGTCACTGTTTCTATTGTTTCCCCATCTATTTTCCATGAAGTGATGGGACCAGATGCCACGATCTTAGGTTTTTGAATGTTGAGTTTTAAGCCAGCTTTTTCAATCTCCTCTTTGACCTTCATCAAGAGGCTCTTTAGTTCTTCTTTGCTTTCTGCATAAGGGTGGTGTTATCTCATTACCCTCCATAATATTGGTGAGCCTCATCCAATGAATCGAAGGCCTTAATAGAACAAAGACTTACTTCCACTAAGAAGGAAGTCTGCCAGCAAACGGCTTTTAGACTTGATATACGCTCTTCCCTAGATCTCTCTAGTCTGCTGGCCTAACCTGAAGGTTTTGTTTTTATCAAGTGTCCACAACTACATGATCCAATTCCTTAAAATAAATCTCTCTCTTTTATATACATAGAGTATTTTTTATATGCATACACACACACTTACATATCCTGTTGTTTTCTATTTCTCTGGCTAACCCTAGGAACTGAAACAAGCCCAGTGAGCCCTTGGAGAGATGCTGTAGGAAAAGCCAGGGAAGGGATATATCCTTTCTCATTCTGCTCCCTCTGATCTTCCCATTGACTAAATGCAACTAAAAGGAAGAAAGGAAAAGGAGCCTATGGATATAGTTTACACAAGCTAGGTTTCCAGCATACAGAGCAAGGTGGAGATGAGAGACGAGCAGGCCTTGGGCAAAGAAAGAGTTAAACTTGTTAAAAAAAAAAAAAAAAGAAAAGCTTAGAAGTCATTACCAAAAAATTCAGAAAAGTGGCCACCGTCTGAAGGGTGAGAAGGTAAGGATCCAGAAGGGATACATGGGTTGGGGGTATTTCCTTATTAGAATGTTGACTAAATGACTGTTTGTCTTACAGTTATCCATTAACTATACATGTATGTTTTGTACTTTTTCTAGATTTCATAATTTAAAAGGTTAAAGAAGAAAACAACATTTAACCCTAAGAACTTTTATAATATATGAATTCTAACAGTCACAATCATTTTCCAGGTGAGCGAGTTTGTAGCACTTAAAATGAGTCTCTTTAAAACACTAGAATATTATTGAAAGTATACCAGTCCTGACAAGTTAGAGAACTAAGTATCTCTGAACTCAAAACTTTTTTTAAAAAGTTGTTTCCAGCCAGAGGGGGAGGAAAGACTAGTGCCTGGAGATTTGGACATGTTTATTAACAAATGCTGAGAGTAAAGAAGAGTAGAGAGGTAAACAGTGAAGACAGGAGAAGAAAAGGGACACATAGAGAGCATCCCTCCAGTGTCAAAAGGGGAAGCCCACCCAGCACCACCACAGCCACTAGCCTTGAGTAAGATAAAGGATATTTACTGTACTGGGACTGAAGGAGAAAGACAAGGATGTGTGCGGCTGCATGTAAATTTGTCAGCTTAGCAGTGGGAAGCTGAGACAGTTCCCCACCTGACGCTTCCCTTTTCTCCCTGATGAAGAGGTGGTGGACAGTGAGAAGGCTTGGACCACTTTGGAAAACAACAGCATCAACTACTTTTGCCAGGCAGTACCGAATGCCCGATTGAAGAATGGAGACCATGAATCGGGCATTTGTAGCACCATTAATCTGCAGAGTTTTGGCATCTCAGAGGTTAAAGCATCTGCCTGGAATGCAGGAGACCTGGGTTCAATCCCTGGGTTGGGAAGATCCCCTGGAGAAGGAAATGGCACCCACTCCAGTACTCTTGCCTGGAGAATCCCATGGAGGGAGGAGTCTGGTAGGCTACAGTCCATGGGGTTGCAAAGAGTCGGACACGACTGAGTGACTTCTCACACATAGTAAAATTTATCTACCCAGAGACAGCAACAGAGAGAGAGAGGTGGGAGTTTGGTTTCTCTTGGATCTCAGAGAACCGAATTCCTTCAGGAGGATGGAGAAGTAATGGTCTGGTTCTCCTTCTCCACTCAGATTGGAATTCCACAAGGTAAACTGAAAACTTTTGGTACAAAGCAAAGTATGGACAAACCTAGATGATCAGGATAAGGTATAGTTGGGCTGATAATAAGGATATCAGGAAACAGGGCATGTTGGGTTAAACTGGCTATAAAGTTCTTAAGAAGAATTTGCCTGAGAAATGCCCTTCTATTGAGTAGTGGGTGGTGATGGGGTCCAGATTGGCTCTGGAAGACTCCAAGTTTTTAGGTCACTCCTTGATATGAGAATCTAGAAGTACAAAATACACGTGCATTATACACAGTTGTCTGCATACCTGTTCAGCAGGTTATCAAGTTCCTTTGAAGTATTTGTTAAGAAGCATACTTAGAAGGTGGCTGTGAATATGGTGCCTTTGAGAATTCCAAGATTCTCAAGAGCTGACTCATTGGAAAAGACCTTGATGCTGGGAAAGATTGAAAGTAGGAGAGGAGGGGGACAGAGGATGAGATGCTTAGATGGCACCACCAACTCAGTGGACATGAAGTTGGGCAAATTCTGAGACGGTGAGGGGCAGGGCAGCCCATGCACTGCACCGCTGGGGTCACGAAGAGTCGGACTGGACTGAAAGACTGAACAACAACAAAATTGTGAATGGCTACTGGATAATCTTTGCAGCTAATCCCATCATGCAGACAGCTATCAGCCCTTTGGGCTTCCCTGGTGGCTCAGAAGGTAAAGAATCTGCCTGTAATGCAGGAGACCTGAATTCTACCCCTGGGTCGGGAAGATCCCCTAGAGGAGGCCATGGCAACCCACTCCAGAATTCTTGCCTGGAGAATCCCATGGACAGAGAAGCCTGGCAGGCTACAGTCTATGGGGTCGCAAAGAGTGGGACACAACTGAGAGACTACCACTTTTACTTTCAAAGGGCTGAAACTTGTCAATCAGAAGATAGAACTTTAGAAAACCGATCAAGGCATACATTCACTTACTGCAGTTTGCTCTGGAAATAATGTCTCCATACACAATTTAAGGCTGCCATAATTCTAATTAAAGTGTAAACTCCTTGGTATCAAAAGGTCCTGTATCTTAGGTGCTTTATAGATGTCTGTTGAACTGAGAAGGTAATGAAGGGCTTCCCATGTAAACTTACCTAAAGGGAAAAGAAAATGCTGGCCACATATCCTAGATTTCCAGGCCCATGGATAGTTAACCTTGTGATTATAAATGAATAAATAGTTTACACACTAGCCTCTTGTCCATTGGGTTAGCACAATCTTCAACCCTTGCGTATGATCAACTCTGGACACCCTAACAAAATAAAGCTTCTGGGCTTGCAATAACCAAGGAATGAGCCCTGGAAAATGTGACTCGACTGAGGCAATGTCATCCTGAGGCCAGCTTGAGCAACCCAGCTGGCCTCTCCCTGTGACATTTCTAGCATGGTGGTTTAGCACAGTGACTCTATTTAAATCAATCTGTCCTCCTACAATAAAAAAAAAAAATCTTTGAGATCATGGTGGAGTCGTTAGCAAAACATTGTTGTAATTATCGTTAATGCAAGAGGACCGAGTAATTTATTAGAAACCACAGTGAGTTAATAAAAAGCACTGGCAGAAAATGCCTCCTAATTCTAGAGTCCAGCCTGGAGAGTTACAAATTGTGTACAGTTTGTGACTGTTCATGTGTAGCGAACTAGTAACAGACTGTTCCTTTTCAAGGCTACAGCTAGTGAGTACTAAAATATGTGTAACGAAACAAAACAAATTCTGCTTTTGTGTCTGCTTTGTATTTTTTATATTATGTTATACTTCACTGCTTCTTGCATTATGCCAGGGTTGCACATTTCTGAGTGTCTCATTCTTTTTGTTCAAAGAGCCATCGACCTTTCTCACAATTCTGAAGAGTTCGACATAATGACCCATAAAAACAAGATCTTTCCCAATGTGGTGAACATTCCAATTACAAATACTGTTTATTCTTTTGTTTCTGTGACTCACAAAACTATAGTTTCTTTACTAATCAGTTCAAAAAAAAATGTTGCTTTCTAGATTTCACTAGAGTTTTCTTGCCCCTCAGAGTTTCATAAATTCTCTTTAAGATTTCATAAAGTCTCTTTAAGTCATAATGTAAACAAGGCCTATCCTTTCATTTTACCTGGTGCCAAGTAATTTAACTATTACCTTTATATTAAATCAACAATGATATACCATGGTTTAAGGATGTTTGAGAAAACAAAAAAAAAAAATCCCGGGCTTATGGTGGGCAACTTATGTCGTTACTTGCGTGGCAGCTAAGGCACTGGGAATATTAAATACTTCACTGTAACTCTCATTTCAGGGATATTCAGTGGAAAATTTGAGAGGCTCTGCTTGCCACTGGGATTAATCCAGAACTGACTTTGCTTTTAGCTTCCCCTATTTATCACTTCACAGAGGGAGGTTTGAATGCCATTTAATGTAGATTGAATTGCCTGGTCTCACTCTAGTCTTAACTGGGAAGGAGCTTGTAACACTAGAATATCTTCAGGAAGCATGTGAAAAAAAACCCTGCATTAGTAGAAACTGTGTTTGCCCTGTAGGAGAAGGAACCTACTGGTTGAGAAAGGGGTTGGATCTGGCTACAGCGGGGATGGGGTGGGGGGAAACTGGAAGTGCAGCTGGAGAGATGATGATAATCACACAAGTCCAGATGTTCTAATTTAAAGGTGAGAGGAGACAATACCCATCAATAATAATTCTCCAGTCCCAGATTTAGACTTTTTAAGTTGAAGGGGCTCTAAAAAAGGAGTGTGGAGAGCAATGCTAGTAAAAATGTGTCCACAGGGAACTCTGGAAAAAGTGACAGAAGCAGGAATCAAAGGAAGAGAAAATAACATCCTTCAGATAAGTTGGATGATCTGTTATAACGCCAAAAGGACTATTCCCCAAGAATACAAGTTGCTGACTTAATGGTATCAGTAGGGCTTGCCTCAGAAAAAATATCACTAAGAAAATTTCAATTGTTGATCACCGTAAAAAGTGTTTAATTGCAGACAGGGTCACATACACAAAAGTGGAAAGTATAAAGCAAGTTTCAGGATCAGCAGTCCTGCATGAGGGCAGAAGTCATGTTTAAGCAGCTTGTGATAGCTGTTGAATGAAATAGGAGTACGCGTGAAAGCATGCTTGTGAAATGCTCCCATTACGGTGATGCCTAGTGGATGGTCTAGACAGGGATGCTCACACCTGAACAGATCAAATAAAAGGAGTACAAGAGATGAGGAAGACTGAGGGATTTACCACCGGAAACTGCGTAACTTCTATTACAGTTAAAACTGGAGACAGATGATAGGAATGCTGAAAACTATTTTTAAATATATTTCAGTTCTGCAAAAAGGAGGGCTAGCAACAAAATCTTACACCATTCAAATTGAATATCCTATATTTCTGTAGGTCTACACATGGAAAACGTCACAAGATATGCATAAATAAATTACACAATCAATATGCTTGATTATGATATTTACATATATTTTTCCCCCAGGGCCAATAACAGAGCAGGCATAGTAAAGGCTAAAAACCCATGTTTCTCTGAAGTTCAAACCTTTGTAAAGTGCTGGTAAGAAAGAGGCAATCCTGATTCCACGAAATATATGTTCTGGCATTTTTAAAGCAACATTTTAACTGAAAAACAGAACAACTGTTTGAAAAACATGATTGAGCACAATAACACAGGTGGATAGATATGTTCAAACATACAAATGAACATCTTAGACCTTTTCTGAAAGAGCTTACAGTAGTTGGCTTTTGTATATACATGGTATGGATTCTGACTTCAGCTTTACCAAACAGAATGAATGAAATTGCAGCTTTGTCGTTTAGAAAAGATCCAAAAATTCAGAAGAAAACTGCTGACCGTTTCTCCGAGAAGAGTTATCCAGGTAATAAAAAGAGGAACATCAACTTTTCTCAAGACGGAGTTTATGGTTGCTGATTCTGCTACTTGACTTTGCATTACTTACTAAGTGAAGTACTGCAAGCTCTGGTGGTTAAAAAAAAAAAGAAAAAGCTAATCTTGAATTCTTTGATTTTTGTGTAAATTTGCAAACGTTTATCTTTCATTAGATTAGTTAGTACAATACAAATGCATTTTTTACTGGGCTGGTTTCTAGGCAAGTAGGTCTGCGGTTTATCTCTGTTACCTTTTCCTATCTCGCCCTTACTTCCTCTCTCACAGCCGCCCTTGCAGCACCAGCTAGCCCAGCATCCTGTTCTGCTTCCTGGCAGACCAAGACTCCACTGTGATATCCTAAACTTCCTCAAAGACACAGCCTCAGACCCCAGACCAGTAGTCTCTAAATTTTTTGACTGAGCATCCTATCGTAAGAATTTTGAGTACACCCCCAATATCTTTATAAACAACAAGCATCAGTTCAGTTCAGTCGCTCAGTCGTGTCCGACTCTTTGCAACCCCATGAATCGCAGCACGCCAGGCCTCCCTGTCCATCACCAACTCCCGGAGTTCACCCAAACTCACGTGCATCGAGTTGGTGATGCCATCCAGCCATCTCATCCTCTGTCGTCCCCTTCTCCTCCTGCCCCCAATCCCTCCCAGCATCAGACTCTTTTCCAATGAGTCAACTGTTTGCATGAGGTGGCCAAAGTACTGGAGTTTCAGTTTTAGCATATGTTACTGTTAATATATTGTGACCACAGTAAAACACATTGAAATGGAAAGTTTTCAGTAGATGAGATAAGGATAAAGTAAATCACGTTAAAAAAAACTTTTTAAAATGTATTACTAATAATACAAAATATACTTTTCTCTAGAATGTTATTGCCAACAAATCTTTTACAGAGAATAACAATTGAACATGCTTCATGAAAAAACTAAGACCATGGCATCTAGTCCCATCACTTGATGGCACGTCAACGGGGCTCCGAAATCACTACGGATAGTGACTGCAGCCATGATATTCAAAGACGCTTGCTCCTTGGAAGGAAAGCTAGAACAAACCTAGACAGCATATTAAAATGCAAAGACATCACTTTACCAACAAAAGGCAAGGCAATCAAAGCTCTGGTTTTTCTAGTGGTCATGTATGGATGTGAGAGTTGGACCATAAAGAAGACTGAGCACTGCAGAATTGATGCTTTTGAACTGTGGTGTTGGAGAAGACTCTTGAGAGTCCAGTGGACTGCAAGGAGATCCAATCAGTCCATCCTAAAGGAGATCAACCCCAAATATTTATTGGAAGGACTGATGCTGAAGCTCCAATACTCTGGCCACCTGATACACAGTGGAAAAGACCCTGATGCTGGGAAAGATTGAAAGCAAAAGGGAAGGGAACCAACAGAGGATGAGGTGATTAGACAGCATCTCTGACTCAACGGACAAGAATATGAGCAAACTCTAGGAGTCAGCGGAAGACAGAGGAGCCTGGCGTGCTATAGTCCATGAGGTCAAAAAGAGTCGGACACAACTTAGTGACATCTAAGCAACTGAGCAACAACAACATTATCTTTTAAATTTTGTGATAGAGCAACACAGATGTCTGCTTTTATGTTCAGCTTATTTAAAGGCTCTCTGAAAAGAGCTCACAAAGATATGGGAATTTAAATGGAAGAATTTAGCTGGGTTGCTAAATCATACTTATATACTCCAGGAGATAGTGAAGGACCGGGAAGACTTGCGTGCTGTAGTTCATGGGGTTCTAAAGAATCGGACATGACTTAGCAATTGAACAACAATACCAATGTATTTTTCAGTCTTATCACTTATTATGCGAAGATTTTGGCTAAATCTGATGGATATATTTCCATCTTACCTAATGTTATTCAAATGGTTTAAAAAAAACCTTTAAGATAACCAGAGTTTTTATAGGTTACATGCATTTTCAATCACAAAACATGTAGTGGGTGAGGGGTTGCTAACTGGAGTTAGTTACCTAAATTTGAATCACAGCTCCCAGAGTCTCACTATTTGTATAGCTGTGGGCAAGTAAATTAGCCTCTCTATGCTATAATTTTCTCTTCTGTAAATTAGGATAGTAATAGAATCTACTTGATAGGGTTATTTAAAAGTCAATATTTATAAAGCACTTACTATATCTGGCATATGACGTGACATGTGTGTGTGCTTGGTCATGTCCAACTCTGCAACCCAATGGACTGCAGCCCACCAGGCTCCTCGGTCCATGGAATTTTTCAGGCAAGAATACTGGAGTGGGTTGCCATTTCCTCCTCCAGGTAATCTTGCCTACCCAGGAATCGAACCCGCATCTCCTGTGTCTTCTGCATTGGCAGGCAAATTCTTTGCCACTGAGCCACCTGGGAAGCCCCCTGTCTGGCATATACCTACTGTTATTTAAGTATATTAAGAAATATAGAAAGAATTCTCATGCCCTGCTAGTGGGAGTGTAATACTTAAAACCACGTTTAAAATCTACCAAAATTAGACATAGACTTACCCTGTGATCTAGCATATCCACCAAGATACTATATTTTAAACAAGAGTAGTCTTTGGTGGCTTTGCTTGACAGTTCAGTTCAGTTCAGTTGCTTAGTTGTGTCTGACTCTTTGCAGCCCCAAGGACTGCAGCATGCCAGGCTTCTCTATCCATCACCAACTTCTGGAGCTTGCTCAAACTCATGGCCGTAAGTTGGTGATGCCATCCAGCCATCTCATCCTCTGTCGTCCCCGTCTCCTCCTGCCTTCAATCTTTCCCAGCACCAGGGTCTTTTCCAAGGAGTCAGCTCTTCACATCAGGCTTTGCTTGGAATAGGCCAAAACTAGAAATAACCCACACGTGCATCTAAAATGGAATGGATAGGTAAATAGTAATTTATATATCCACTGGATGCTATTCAGCAATAAAAAGGAATAATAGGGACAAACCACAGCTACAACATAAATAAAACTTACAAATGAAGATGAGCACCAGAACCAAGACACAAAAGAGTATATAGAGTGTATCAGTTCAGTTCGGTTCAGTCACTCAGTCGTGTCCGACTCTTTGCGACCCCATGAATCGCAGCACCCCAGGCCTCCCTGTTCATTACCATATCTCGGAGTTCACTCAGTCTCACGTCCATCGAGTCTGTGATGCCATCCAGCCATCTCATCCTCGGTCGTCCCCTTCTCCTCCTGCCCCCAATCCCTCTCAGCATCAGAGTCTTTTCCAATGAGTCAACTCTTTTCATGAGGTGGCCAAAGTACTGGAGTTTTAGCTTTAGCATCATTCCTTTCAAAGAAATCGCAGGACTAATCTCCTTCAGAATGGACTGGTTGGATCTCCTTGCAGTCCAAGAGACTCTCAAGAGTCTTCTCCAACACCACAGATCAAAAGCATCAATTCTTCAGCGCTTAGCCTTCTTCACAGTCCACCTCTCACATCCATACATGACCACAGGAAAAACCATAGCCTTGACTAGACGGACCTTTGTTGGCNTGCAAGGCCTCCCCAGACAGCCATTTTGCTTTTTTGCATTTCTTTTTCATGGAGATGGTCTTGATCCCTTTCTCCTGTACAATGTCACAAACCTCCGTCCATAGTTCATCAGGCACTCTATCTATCAGATCTAGGCCCTTAAATCTATTTCTCACTTCCACTGTATAAGAAAGCATCACTACAAACAAAGCTAGTGGAGGTGATGGAATTCCAATTGTGCTGTTTCAAATCCTGAAACATGATTCTGTGAAAGTGCTGCACTCAATATGCCAGCAAATTTGGACTGGAAAAGGTCAGTTTTCATTCCAATTCCAAAACATATATACCCACTCCAGTGTTCTTGCCTGGAGAATCCCAGGGACGGGGGAGCCTGGTGGGCTGCCGTCTATGGGGTCACACAGAATTAGACATGACTGAAGCGACTTAGCAACAGCAGCAGCAGCAGCAACTTACATAAAGTTCAGCGACAAGAAAAAACAGAATATCAGCTTAGGAATACACATATAGATAGTAAAACTGTAAGGAAAAATAAACAAATAGTCANTCACACAGAATTAGACATGACTGAAGCGACTTAGCAACAGCAGCAGCAGCAGCAACTTACATAAAGTTCAGCGACAAGAAAAAACAGAATATCAGCTTAGGAATACACATATAGATAGTAAAACTGTAAGGAAAAATAAACAAATAGTCATCACAAAAATCAGGCTCATGATTCTAAGAAAAAGAATAGAACTGTAACTGAGTAGGGGCGGCTGTGAGTGGGGGGCAGTGTGTGTGTGTGTGTGTGTGCTCACCCGTGATGAGTGCTGATAACGCTCCATTTTCTAGACCGGGAGATTGCTTAGGAATGCTTACTTAATATTTATTAACTACATGCATCGGTATTATGCACTTTTCTGTATGTGTTATATTTCACAGTGAAGAAGTATTTTTAAAAACTGCTATACAAGTTTTGTTTTTACAAAATTAACCTTAGTTTCTGGCTCTAGCTTCTTTGCTGGGAAAACTGCTTATGAGAAATACCTCAAATGAATTCCATGTGGTTGCTCTCACTGTAAGCTTGGAATCCTTCCTTTCTTTAAACAGTTTTTTGGGTTTTTTTTAAGTCTAAGTAATTCACTCACAGAAATTTTGCATAAAATAAAGTTTGTTTTTTTAAAGTCAATTGTTGAAAATACCATCGTAAGTTGTATTAGAGAAAGACTATCTTCTCTACTATAGCTTTCCTTTAGTGGCTCACAGAATTGTTATTTTAAAATGCATTTCATTACTGAAACATAATCTAGTAAATACCACACTGAAACAGAATCTATTCAACACCATAACATGAGACATATTGAAAACATCTGTGCTTTTTAACATTATAGTAAACTTCCCACATTGCGTAACATGTTCCAATACTTGTGCCTTCAGGTCTTTAGCAATGTTTTACATTCATATGCTCAAGGTATTTGCTATCAAAGGAATGCAGTTCCCCCCCACCCCCACATTTGTGTTCATGTGTTGCTGGGAATAACACTTACCTTCACAAGAAGAGAACTATTTTCCCAATGGTATGTTGCTTTTTTATTTTTATTTTTAAGGAAGCTCAGAAAAGATTTCATAGCATTTATAATTGGTGAATTTTCTTTAAAGTATTGCTTGAATCGTTCATTCCTTAAACATTTTAGAAGTATCATTGAGCTTTATCTTCAAGTTTGGATGTCCAGTTTTTAGTTCAGTTCAGTTGCTCAGTCGTGTCCGACTCTTTGCGACCCCATGGACCGCAGCACGCCAGGCCTCCCNGGGGGGATGGGGCAGGAACTGATCTTAGTGAGTGTGGGAAATGGTGCTTAAACTGGAAACTGTAAGGCAGTAGACAAAAGGCGCTGTAGAAAACACTGTGTTCTCATTGGAAAGCTTGCTTCTCACAGAGGCACAGGTTAGCAATTCTGAAACTACTTTCTGTGTAGGTATGGGGCTGAACAAATAAGTAAATAAACTGTGGATAAAAGGAGCCAGATTTCTCACCGTCAGAAAAAGAAGTTACAATTTCATTGGCGGGAAGGCTAGAGTCCTTGGTGCTGGGTTACAGCTGCAGACCTCAGAAAGAACGCATTTATTTCAATACATGTAGAGACTTAGAGATACAGAAGTACACATAGATAGGCATGTGTACATCACTTGGCACACATATGTATATTTCCTAACTCTGTTGAGAGGCCTAGAAGCAGCCACATTCTTATAGCAACAAACACACCCTGCGCTTGGATCTTTCTAAGTAACATTCTCCCATAAAAGGAATCGGGGCTGTATAAAGAAATGGCTGCTTCCAGGGGTGGGACAGGGATGATATCAAATAGAAAGCACGAGGGAGACTTATGAAGAAGATGCCAACACTAAGCTGAAAGAGCTCCCCGAGGACAAAGCTGGAACAATGTGAGGAAATAAGCAAACGGATTCTAATCCAGAGAATAAACCTTTGAGTCCATATTGATTGTTTTGAGCTGAATTGTGTCCCCTCAAATTTATGTTCGTTGTTTAGTCTCTCAGTTGTGGCTGACTCTTTTGCAACCCCGTGGACTGTAGCCTGCCAGGGTCCTATCAATGGGATTTCCCAGGGAAGAATATTGGAGTTGCCATTTCCTTCTTCAGGGGATCTTCCCAATCTAGGAATCGAACCCAGGTCTCCTGCATTGCAAGCAAATTTTTTACAATCTGGGAAGCCCGTAAGAAACAAGAAAAGACTGGGAAACTGACCCAAATCAAAGGATGCTTATGGAGCTACAATGATTAAAAGTAACATGGGGTCCTAGATTGGGTCCGGGAACAGCAAAAGGGCAGAAATGGGGGAACTGATGACACCAAGTTTGGGTAATAGTGTGGGTCCAGTGTCACTGTCTGACTTTTGACACATGTAGCTTGATTAAATAAGATGCTAACTTGAGGGGGAACTGGCTGAAAGATGTACAGGAACTCTATTGTCTTTGCAATATTTTGATAAGTCTAAAATTATCCCAAAATTAAAAAAATTTAAAAAAAAGAACTGTGAGTAAAAGATTTGGAAGTCAGTCAGCACTTTCTCTACCTTGACTTTCCATCTGTGGTTTTATTTCCTTTCTCTGAAATGGAAGAGAATCTTGACTCAACTTCAGTTGGCCGCCTCACCCCTCCCAACCTCTTTTCCCAAACAAACACATTTTAAAAATAAGAAGGTAAGTGAATGAACAAATAGATAACTTCCAGCAGAGAGAGCATGCAGCAGGTTGGTGGGAACAATCAGAAAGTGTAAATATTTAGCCCTCTCGGCTTGCCCATCACAACAGCGACTGCCCCAGCGGCACAGGGTTTCAAAGTGAAAGTTCAATATTTATTCTGGCTCCCCCGTGCCTTGTCCACCAGGACTCCCTGCACAGTTGGCTTTCGGATGGAGCCAAGGTCCCTCCTACCCACCTCCTGACTTCCCACTCCACATGTGTTGTAGGTAAACAAGCCACTGGCATCCACTCCATCTGATTGGCACTCAAGGAAGTAAAATCGGGTGGGAAGATGGGGAGCAGTTCTCACCCACTCTTGGATACGCTGAGCAGGCTGCTGTGCAGGTTGGATGCTCCGGGTAAGGTCCTGAGGGTCCTCTGTGAACCATAAAGCACCCCAGAATCCCGTAAGGTGGTCTTATCACTGGTACCTGTGCCCTGGTTCTCTCTAGACTGGTGATGCCCTCCTTGCCCCCAGCCCAGCTTACTTCCAGATGACCTGGGCAGTCTTCTAACACATAGTAAGTCGGCCTGACTTGATTTCTCAGCCCCTGCAGCCCTCGATTCTGTGCCTTGAGACATTTGATCCTTATGACCTCGGGCTCAGCTCTATATTCATTACAAAAAATAAATTCAATCACATGGCAGCTCTGTGCTAGGTATAGGAACACAGAGATACTTAACACATGACCCCAAACTTCAGTGCGATTTCTCTTACTTTCTTACTCTTTGCTTCTTTACTTTACTTCTAAGCCCATTTGGTACCCTACCTTAGATTTTCCCTGCTTCTCCAATTCCAGGCTTCTCTCTCTCTCTCTCTCTCTCTGTCTCTCTCTGTGTGGCTGGTCCATCCAGACTGCCTGGCTGGTGATGTGATTCTCTTTGGGATCCCCCTAACTGGGCTATCCCCAGCATGACAATAGCATAGGGGAGAAGATGGAATCCCTTACTAATTCTTAGCCTTGGAGGTTCAAGGGTCTGACAGTACTCACTAGTCACTCTCCTGGGTGAACACCAAGTTTCTAGAGTTGCTTGCTGCCTTTCTCCCTCACCTGTTGGGATATTGTGTCCATCCTTGGAACATCCTACTATGTCAACTTAGGTGCTTGTACCCACTTCCTGCCTGGACCCCAGTGAACTTTTATACAGACCCCTGAACACTGGTGTGTCCTCCAGATGGAACCTCCGAGCAGCGCTGGGCCCCTGCCTCTGTCCCATCTTGCTCCCACTTCCTGATCACATTTCCTCCATGGCTGCCAAGAGGATCCAGCTGAAAGTGGCTGGACAACATACCAGCTTAGCAAGAGAAGGATCTTGCCCCAGCTGGAAGAAGCAACGTTTGGGGCACACTTTGGATTTCCATCTTTTCTCAGAACTGTGACAAGAGGTACATTCTTGGTCAAGTCTGAACCAGTTTTTTGTGTCCTACCAAATGATCAAAGCCTAGTTCTTGAAGCCAAAATGTCTCCTTTTTGGCTTTAAAGTTTGTATCTCTTTAAAGTTTGCCTCTTTTTCCCCCGCAAAGGTGGGGGATACCTAACTTCTCAGTTGTAATGGTCTGGAGGTTGGCAGAGGTCAGGGCATCAGCTGGCAACAGAATTGCTTGGGCCATGGCTTAGCATTCAACAGCCTGGTTCCAGGGAGCAAATAGCCATCCCCTCAGGGCCAGTCACCTCCGCAAGACAGCAGAGAGCAGGAAGCTTCACTTACTTTGTGAATATTGTCATCTTTTCTATGCATCCCGTGATGCTGAGAGAGGTTGAGAGGCTCTCTTGCAGGGTTGGACTTTGACTGCCGCCTTGGCTGAGACAATGGCTTAGAATTCTGGGGTACAGCTGGTGGGGAGGAGAGAAGGCTGGACTAGCCTAGCTGGAGAATGGTCCAGGAGCCACTCATAAAGAGAGAGTATCTCTCAGTTAACAAACTCAAAGATGCTGAAGGAAAAAAGTGAAGGGCCCAGCATCGCACCGTAAGATCAAGGAGTCTAGATCCGGCACTGACTCATAGGGACTGGGGGAGTTTCGGACCCAGATATGAAGGACCAGGAAGTGAGAACACTGGGGAGTTGATGAGAGGACCAGAGGAAGGGAATCTGAAAGATACTGCATCCTTCTTGTGCTCTGTGACAGCCTGGAGGGGAGGGAGGGGGAGGGAGGTTTAAGCTGTCTCTTATACACATCTAGNAGTGCCATGAGGAGGCTCTGCTACAACTGATCATTCAGACACTCAGGTTGCTTCCAAGCTGCAGGTCAAACACAGTCAAACACAGGGCTTCAAGGTTGACCTGGCTTCATCCAGTTGGTAGATAGCCAGATGAAAAAACATGGAGATGGTACACTCCTTAACTGCTCGGGAGGGATCATATTCCACTAGTGAGAACTAATCTCACGGCCCTAACTACATGCAAAAACTCCGGGACATGTCCTTTCTCTATGATGCCTGGAAGAGAAATTGGGTTTGGTGAGCATACAGCTAGTCTTTGTCAAATCAACAGAGTTGGTCTAGGGATTCCAAATATTACCAAGTCTGACATTGGAAATCTCTTGGGAAGCTTCTACCACTCTCATTTCTGCCTGCTGTAAGGAAGGCATCAGAACACCAGCACTAATTTTAGCTCTTGCTGTTCGCTGAATAAGCCATGATCATTCACATCGCTACATCTTTGCACGTGATTTGCATATAAGGTCTGTCCGTTCTTTCCAGTATTTCTAACCTCCCCTTCTTCCCAAGCTAGCAGGCTTCTCCTCCTCTTCTAAGACCTAAGACAGTGGTTACTNAATAAGCCATGATCATTCACATCGCTACATCTTTGCACGTGATTTGCATATAAGGTCTGTCCGTTCTTTCCAGTATTTCTAACCTCCCCTTCTTCCCAAGCTAGCAGGCTTCTCCTCCTCTTCTAAGACCTAAGACAGTGGTTACTTCCTGCATGCACTTCTCTCTGATGACAAAGAAGGCACAGATCTCTTCTTAACGTTCACTGAACTTTATCATTGTACTTTGTTCCTACCTCTATTATTGAATGCATAAGCTTGCATGATAATTTTTAAGGAACAAGTACATTTTCAAAAAGATCAGATGCATTAATATTCACAACATAGTGACCATTAATAATAGATTTTGCTTCTCAAGAATAAGGACTGGGTCTTATGTATCTTAATATCTCCCGTGCGTACCAGCACTGGCCTGGCTTACATACTCGATAACTGAGGAAAAACTGAATGCTGTCTGCCACTTTCCAGCAACTTCCCAGCTTCCCAACCCTTCCTGCCCGTTTCCAGCAACTTTTACTCTCTCTCTCTGTCTTGTGGTAAAATGCATTAAACACAACATTTACCATTGCCACCATTTAAAAAGGCACATTACCACATGCACCTTGTTTGCAATAGTTCTTTTCACATTTTCATCTTACAAAACACAAACTCTACACTCATTGAACTCCGAATTTTCCTCTCCCAGAAGCCCCCTTAAAACCAGCATTCTGCTTTCTAAGAGTCTAACTACCTGAAATATCTCATGTCAGTGGAATAATGCAGTCTTTGTCTTTCTATGACTAGCTTACTGCCCTCAAGATTCATTCATGTTGCAACATGTGACAGGATTTCCCTCTTTTCTTAGATAGAATAATATTTCTTTCCATGTATATACCACATTTTCTATATCCATTCAACCATTCCGGTGTCTTTGCTTTTGACTTGGGGTTACTGGTGGTGATTGATGACCCATGAGAAAAGATGATCTTCTACTATTTTGGGGTGCTTCTAGAGACTAAAAGAGAAACTATACTGGGTCCAAAAGGAAATACGATTTTTAAACATCAGTGTCTTACATAAAGAATGCCCCCCATTATACCCTATCTGAGCACGAGAAACTACTAAACCCCCTTCAACTGAGCAACCGGGGCCCACAATAAAAAGCTGCTCACATTCCAAACGCCTCTCACCCTAGGGTTTTCACTGCCTTACTCAGCACCTCCTGTTTCATAGCCTCAAAATAGCTCTGTTGAGAAAAGAAACAGCAACATCTTAAAGCAGAGCAAAATAAATAAAGGGATAAACAAGAACTCTTTCAATACGGAGCACTTGTGAGAATTTTCATGTTTTTGGAGAGGCAGAGCCCCAGAGTAAACTCTGGCTCCTCTCTGAATCCAATGGATTCCAGTGTTCACTTGCATCGAGGCATTTTGAGGCCCTTTGGGGACACTCACAGCCTTTAGTTCAAGGCGTTATCATGAAAGAATCTAAAGTATCCTTGCATTAGCATGATCGTTATTTTTTCAGCTGGTCTGAGGAGCTATTATTAAACATGTAGTCATAATGCTTACCGAAAAACCCCCCACGTAAGCTCGCAGTTGGTCTGTAAACACGTTAAACAACCTCACGCGTAACGACTTCCTACGGCTATCACAATCAGAACCTCAACACTTAAACAAAACACAACAACAAAAAAAATCCTTCGTCTTTGGTCAGAAAAGATGCCAAATATAGCTCGAAGCAGTAAATAATCCTCCCGAGAAGCGACGTTCGCGAATTAATTGGTGCGTGAACAAAGNGATGGTGTGATCACTCACCTAGAGCCAGACATCCTGGAATGCAAAGTCAAATGGGCCTTAGGAAGCATCACTATGAACAAAGCTAGCGGAGGTGATGGAATTCCAGTTGAGCTATTTCAAATCCTAAAAGATGATGCTGTGAAAGTGCTGCACTCAATATGCCAGCAAATTTGGAAAGCTCAGCAGTGGCCACAGGACTGGAAAAAGTCAGTTTTCATCCCATGCCCAAAGAAAGGCAATGCCAAAGAATGTTCAAACTACTGCACTCATCTCACACACTAACAAAGTAATGCTCAAAATTCTTCAAGCCAGGCTTCAACAGTACATGAACTGTTGAAGATATTCAAGCTGGATTTAGAAAAGGCAGAGGAACCAGAGATCAAATTGTCACCATCCGTTGGATCATGGAAAAAGCAAGAGAGTTCCAGAAAAACATCTACTTCTGCTTTATTGACTATGCCTAAGCCTTTGACTGTGTGGATCACAACAAACTGTGGAAAATTCTTCAAGAGAGGGGAATACCAGACTACTTTACCTGCCTCCTGAGAAATCTGTATGCAGGTCAAGAAACAACAGTTAGAACTGGACATGGAACAACGGACTGGTTCTAAATAGGAAAAGGAGTACGTCAAGGCTGTATAGTGTCACCCCGCTTATTTAACTTATATGCAGAGTCCATCAGGAGAAATGCTGGACTGGATGAAGCACGAGCTGGAATCAAGATTGCCAGGAGAAATATCAATAACCTCATATATGCAGTTGACACCACCCTTATGGCAGAAAGTGCAGAAAAACTAAAAAGCCTCTTGATGAAAGTGAAAGAGGAGAGTAAAAAAGTTGGCTTACAACTCAACATTGAGAAAACTAAGATCATGGCATCTGGTCCCATCACTTCATGGCAAATAGATGGGGAAANCGCCGCCGCCCGGCCCCGGGGCCCTGGAGATCATGTACGTACGCGTCGCGGGCCCGCTCCGGTCTCCAGCCCCGGCGCGTGCCGTGCGCCCCACCCCGGGCCCCGGGGGCTCCCGCGCGCCCGTCCGCGCCGCGCGCTGCCCCCCGCGCTCACCGCGCGCCTCTTCTCCCCCGCGGTCTCGGCCGCCGCAGGTCCATCCACATCGTGGCGCTGGGGAACGAGGGCGACGCGTTCCACCAGGACAGCCGGCCGTCGGGGCTCATCCGCGCCTACCTGGGGAGAAGCCCGCTCGTCTCCGGGGACGAGAGCAGCTTGTTGCTGAGCGCGAGCGGCGCGGCCGCGCGGCCCGTGTTCGCCGAGTACCAGGCCAGCGCGTTTGGGAACGTCAAGCTGGTGGTCCACGACTGTCCCGTCTGGGTAAGGGGGCTGACGGGAGCTTTCCTTTCCTTTTCTTTCTTTTCTCCCCCCGCCCCCCTTTCATGAATGTCAACGTCCGGGTCACCGGGGGAGAGGTTTCTTTTCTTCTTTTTTTTTTTTTTATTTAACATTCTGGGGAAAGTCTGGTCCTTCGTTTCATGGGGCGGGGGCCAGCCTAATCAAAGAACACTATTAGAAGGCAAAAAAAAAAAAAAAGCCCCAGTGAGAATCTGAAGCACTTAGGCGTACGTTTCATGATTGTGGGTTGTGTCTTGGTTAAGACAGCTGACCCTTAAATGTCCCAATCCCAAGGGACGCAGGTCACTAAGTTTCACCAGCAGGGAGCAGTGGTTTTTTTTTTTTTAATGCCTATCCTGTGTGGGGGATATAGTAATATGAGTGTTCTAAAAATAAAGATCTCTGAAAGCTCAAGCCAAAATACATTTCATTGGGGGCCAGCTCAGAAATAGGACCACTGGAAAGGAGGGGGAAAGTCAGGGACTGAGAATTAAATTTAAATGACTCGTTTATAGCACTTTGAAAATTTTTTAAATTAGTTTTTAATTTTAATAGTGCAGATGTTCCTGATATATTTAGCCATTTCTTTTTCCTGATCCATAAATCAGAAATATTACTGATACTATTTTGGGACTTGAAAAAAGCTTTAAAATTTGCGATGATTAGAAGAAATTGTAATGAAGTTGATAAATGCTAGTCTAATTCTTGAGTAATAAAAGAAGAAAGAAATCTACACCCTGATGGTATAAATGTTTTTCAGTACACAGTAGCATCCAGAATGTTTTCATGTAATCTTATTTCAAAGTTTCTGAGTCTTTACTAGCATAGAATCTACATTGCAGCTAAGTGTTATATTTTATAACAGAAGAAGGTTTACGGTCTGAAAAAGATACAGGTTATCTTTATGTGAGGTTTACATTTAAACCACAGTTTAAGAAAAGTGAATTAGGGATTATAGGCTACACCTATACAAAGATAGGATACACCTTTCCAAAGAAATGTATAAAATGTCTGTAAAAACATTTCTTATGTGGATTTCCATATTACAGAAAGAAAAGATCACTTGTCCAAATAAATTTTCAGCTAAAAAAGTAAATTTATGTTAGTAGACTAAAATAAATGAAAAACAGGCCTTTTCAGTCTAACAGGGAGGCTATTAAACTCCTAATTACGACATTGTTGATGCTGATCATAAGAAGCATGGGTAGAGAACTTATTGGCTGGAGTCCTCGCAAACAAATGAAACCCTTCCTCCCCTTTGATCATTTCACTGTGAAAAATCATAAAATCTAAGAACTTACTGGGTCTATACTCAGTTGGACAAATATTGAGTGAATAGAGTAAATAAATGGAGGGGAAAGAAAATAAGCTGAATTAGGATGTTAGGATAACCTTTCCTGTTTTTTTGTTTTGTTTTTTTGAGCAGTTAACTCCTATTGATGTTATTATTAATAATTTAACAAAAAGCAGTACTTGTGATCCCATGGATTTGTACTAAATGAAATCTTCCAAATCAGTTAAAATTAACCTTTGTCATCTAGATTTTTGATTGTTATGTTTTGTTATTCTAATCACCTTTGTTTGGTTAGACTCTGGCCCTTTTTAAGGCATTGAATTTGTATGTAACCAGGCACGGTTTTCTGGGTTATAATGGTCTTCAGGCATAGTAGAATGTGTTCGCAGAGCTACTCTTTATAAGATGCTTTTCTTCTCTAGGTGGTAAGTAAAAGCCCGTTGGAGGTATGAAAGTNCTGAGAATTAAATTTAAATGACTCGTTTATAGCACTTTGAAAATTTTTTAAATTAGTTTTTAATTTTAATAGTGCAGATGTTCCTGATATATTTAGCCATTTCTTTTTCCTGATCCATAAATCAGAAATATTACTGATACTATTTTGGGACTTGAAAAAAGCTTTAAAATTTGCGATGATTAGAAGAAATTGTAATGAAGTTGATAAATGCTAGTCTAATTCTTGAGTAATAAAAGAAGAAAGAAATCTACACCCTGATGGTATAAATGTTTTTCAGTACACAGTAGCATCCAGAATGTTTTCATGTAATCTTATTTCAAAGTTTCTGAGTCTTTACTAGCATAGAATCTACATTGCAGCTAAGTGTTATATTTTATAACAGAAGAAGGTTTACGGTCTGAAAAAGATACAGGTTATCTTTATGTGAGGTTTACATTTAAACCACAGTTTAAGAAAAGTGAATTAGGGATTATAGGCTACACCTATACAAAGATAGGATACACCTTTCCAAAGAAATGTATAAAATGTCTGTAAAAACATTTCTTATGTGGATTTCCATATTACAGAAAGAAAAGATCACTTGTCCAAATAAATTTTCAGCTAAAAAAGTAAATTTATGTTAGTAGACTAAAATAAATGAAAAACAGGCCTTTTCAGTCTAACAGGGAGGCTATTAAACTCCTAATTACGACATTGTTGATGCTGATCATAAGAAGCATGGGTAGAGAACTTATTGGCTGGAGTCCTCGCAAACAAATGAAACCCTTCCTCCCCTTTGATCATTTCACTGTGAAAAATCATAAAATCTAAGAACTTACTGGGTCTATACTCAGTTGGACAAATATTGAGTGAATAGAGTAAATAAATGGAGGGGAAAGAAAATAAGCTGAATTAGGATGTTAGGATAACCTTTCCTGTTTTTTTGTTTTGTTTTTTTGAGCAGTTAACTCCTATTGATGTTATTATTAATAATTTAACAAAAAGCAGTACTTGTGATCCCATGGATTTGTACTAAATGAAATCTTCCAAATCAGTTAAAATTAACCTTTGTCATCTAGATTTTTGATTGTTATGTTTTGTTATTCTAATCACCTTTGTTTGGTTAGACTCTGGCCCTTTTTAAGGCATTGAATTTGTATGTAACCAGGCACGGTTTTCTGGGTTATAATGGTCTTCAGGCATAGTAGAATGTGTTCGCAGAGCTACTCTTTATAAGATGCTTTTCTTCTCTAGGTGGTAAGTAAAAGCCCGTTGGAGGTATGAAAGTTGATTGTATTCATCAGCTGATATTTGACATGTACTGAATCAGAATAGTAAACACAGCAAAGCAGATAGAGCACAAGTTTTGCTATCAAAAGGACCTGATTTCAGATCCTCACCTTGGTACTTAGTGGCTGTGTTCCTGGGTAAAGTCACTCATCCTCTTTTGGCCTTATTTTCCCTGTGTGTAAAATAAACATAATAATCACCCCTGCACCCCTTCCCCCCTCCCACCCCCCGAGCTATGCGAAAGAGTAAATCAGAAAATAGTGTAAAGTTCTTAGCACCCAGACTGGTATGTAGTAAATACTTAATAAGTGGTAGCTATGATAATAATAAAGTATTTATCACAACTTTAACGTAGCCATGTATTGCTTACACTAAGCAAAAGTAAAATTTTCCTACATATCATTCAAGATTTACACACAAGTACACAGAGGCAGCTTGTTAGTACTTAGCATTAATAGATGCTGTATTGCANTAATAAAGTATTTATCACAACTTTAACGTAGCCATGTATTGCTTACACTAAGCAAAAGTAAAATTTTCCTACATATCATTCAAGATTTACACACAAGTACACAGGGCAGCTTGTTAGTACTTAGCATTAATAGATGCTGTATTGCAGCCCCACAACCAAGTAGAATGGAATTGTTGTTTCACTGTAAAAATTCAGGTTCCTTTCAGAAGATGAGTTCCATTCCCCAACTGTGGCTCCAAGCCTTGTGTTGCATAACTATCTTGAGGAAATCCTGGAACTGATTTACGAGGGTTGGGAGAATTTGATTTCCTTCGTATTTCTAGAAATCAGTGGAACATTTTCTCTTTGAGATAGTTTGAAGAAATGTGACGTTGTTTCCTGGGAGATAGAATGAGACAGTTGTACTCCTCCCTCCTCTCTCTCTTCTATAGGTCTGCTGCCCTGCTCTGGATCTTTGCCATTTATACTTGGCACTTTAAATAAATGAGCTTCAAATTCATTTTATGTAGCTTATTATTTATTAATAGTATGTCTCTCAAATCCATGTTTTAAAAAAATTTTTATTATTTCATTTCTAGATCTTTTCCTGTTTACCAGAAATATTCCATAAAAAGCAATGAGGTAATATATGCACACATTTCTTGTGCAGGGTTTGAAGCTCTGATTTGCATTAAAAAGTAAAATTAGTTATAGTCTTTATATCCTCAATACCACAGAGTTAATGAAGCCAAAACCCATTTCCTCATAATATTTTCCCTTAAGTGTCTCCTCTTTCCTTCTTCACCTCTCCAGTATTTTGGAATTTTGAACCACTTGGAATGCAAAGAGCAGTTACTGTGGATTTGTTTTCTCACAGTTAAATGGCTGCTTGATATTGCTCCCACTTCTTTCGTTTGTTCGTCCCACTCATCTGACTTTGTCCTCTTTCTTTGCTGTACCTCCATACCCTGTTGTACTTACACACTTTGAGCTTGAATACTATACCAGATACAGTTGGAACTGAATGGGTTTTGTGGTTTGGGATTTGGAAATTAGCATAGAACTCTGCTGGGAAGCTTTCATATTTTCTCCATCTGTGTCCCACTCCACTTTCCCTCTTCTTATATCCTCCACGGTGTTCAAGGTTTTGCCTTTGCTGTTGGTAACCCCATGGTTGTCCTCTTTTTTTTTTTTTCTGTTTCGTTTTTAAGTCTTCCTCTAAAAACGCTGTGTCCGTCCCACTTTGAGTAAGGTATTCATATCTAAAAATTCTGTCATTCATGTTACTGAGTATACTTTTGGAAATAGGCAGGTTGTGAGGATGCGGGGAACTGGGAGAGGCTTGGCCAGGGCATGGGGGTGTACTGGTTAGAAGAAACTCTGCCAAAGGGCATTTGTGTGACCCTTCTCCAGAATTTTCTAGCAGAATAAAAGCTCTGTCACAGTTGATTGAAACCCTGTTTTGAACTCATACTTCAAAGTGCAAACTTTCATAGGCCAACAGTTTTTTGGACTTGTCAGCCACATCTAGCTATTTTCTTAATCTAGCCTTATTACATCCTAGGAATACATACCAAAGGCCACATGAAAGGACAAATAATGATTAATAGTTAACCAGAATGGAAGAAGGAGGCCATTTATGCATATTTAGCAATGGTTTTAAGGTACATACAGATATTTTTCTTACACCACTGTTCACGCAATAACTTTGAAAAATTATTTTTAAAAAGTCAAAGTGCAAGGTTTTATCCTTAAAAACTTTATAGGGTCCATAATAAGTTACTTTTGGCCTTATTTCTAAATATAAATATTATTAATGTGCATGCTCCGTCACTGTCTTTGGGACCCAGTGCACTGTAGCCCACCAGGCTCTGTCCATAGGATTTCCCAGATAAGAATACTGGGAGCAAGTTTCCATTTCCTCCCCCAGGGGATCTCTCCAACCCAGGAATCAAACTGATGTCTCCTGCATTAGCTGGTGGATTTTTTACCACTGTGCCACCTGGGAAGCCTAAATATTATTAACTGTAGACCAGAATAAAGACTTTCAAAACTGGAAAGGTTTAACCTGAATTTTTAATTGATAGGAGGAAAATACATGAATTGCAAGTATATTCCTTACCATGTTAACATCTTAAAATACACACCATCTTTTTATGAAAGCATACCCTCTCGCTGCCCCATTCTCCTCCCTTAAACCACTATATATATGTAGTACTGTCCAAAGAATGGATAAAGTCGAAAGATATATATGAAATGTGTGTATATAATACATGGAGCTCCATGGCATTCACAATAATTATAATCCAAAACACTGAACAACCCTGCACTAACTAGGTCACAGAAAATCCTCTGAAGCTTCCTTACTCACACTGATGCTCTTGTATCTAAAATACAAGTGTTACATTTTTGAAACTATAGGTGATAAAGCTATGGCATAATTTTAAAACCAAGTGCTTATTTTTAGGTACAGGTGTTGAAAGAGGTTGCTTATTTCATCAGGGTCTCAGGGATCCTCTAGGTTCTGTTTTACCACTACATAGCTCTCCAGGCTAAAAGAATATTAAAAAAATTTTTAAGAGTTGATTGACTTCAAACATTTTAAATTTCTTGTAGTTACCTTTTAAAAAATAAATTTTTTTATTTTTCAGTTTTGTTCTGTTTATTGTTGATAATTTTTAATGAATTCANAAAATTTTTAAGAGTTGATTGACTTCAAACACTTTAAATTTCTTGTAGTTACCTTTTAAAAAATAAATTTTTTTATTTTTCAGTTTTGTTCTGTTTATTGTTGATAATTTTTAATGAATTCAAAAGCTAAAATGTAGCAAAAAATTAAACTAATATGTTACAGTTTATTTCATGATGAATTTGAAGATAGGCAGACTAAAGATTGCTCTTTACGTTTTGGTTTAGGACATTTTTGACAGTGATTGGTATACCTCTCGAAATCTAATTGGAGGTGCAGACATCATTGTGATCAAATACAATGTAAACGACAAGTTTTCATTCCATGAAGTGAAGGATAATTATATTCCAGTGATAAAAAGAGCATTAAATTCAGTTCCAGTAATCATTGCTGCAGTTGGTACAAGACAAAATGGTAAGTGGTTTTCTTTTATATGAGAGTGCAGGTACCATGATAATTTTGAAAAACATTATTTATTGATGATTAGTAATTTTCTTTTAAAGCAAAATGATTGGGTTCAAATTGCCAGCTGTCATCTCTTCATCAGTGGCTATGATAATGAGACGTCAAACATAAGTATCACCAACTACTGTGATTCTCATGGGTACAAGGTTTTCTTTTAAACTGTTCTTCTGCAGAAGTGAAGTATCAGTATCAGTTCAGTCGCTCAGTCGTGTCCGACTCTTCAACCCTATGGACTGCAGCACGCCAGGCCTCCCTGTCCATCACCAACTCCTGGAGATTACTCAAACTCATGTCCATTGAGTCAATGATGCCATCCCACTGTCTCATCCTCTGTTGTCCCCTTCTCCTCCCACCTTCAATCCCTCCAGCATCAGGGTCTTTTCAAATGAGTCAGCTCTTTGAATCAAGTGGCCAAAGTATTGGAGTTTCAGCTTCAACATCAGTCCTTCCAATGAATATTCAGGACTGATTTCATTTAGGATGGACCAGTTGGATCTCCTTGCAGTCCAAGGGATCCTCAAGAGTCTTCTCCAACACCACACTTCAAAAGCATCAATTCTTCGGCATTCAGCTTTCTTCATAGTCCAACTCTCACATCCATACATGACCACAGGAAAAACCATAGCCTTGACTNTAGGATGGACCAGTTGGATCTCCTTGCAGTCCAAGGGATCCTCAAGAGTCTTCTCCAACACCACACTTCAAAAGCATCAATTCTTCGGCACTCAGCTTTCTTCATAGTCCAACTCTCACATCCATACATGACCACAGGAAAAACCATAGCCTTGACTGGATGGACCTTTGTTGGCAAAGTAATGTCTCTGCTTTTTAATATGCTGTCTAGGTTGGTCATAGCGTTTCTTCCAAGGAGCGAGTGTCTTTTAATTTCATGGCTGCAGTCACCATCTGCAGTGACTTTGGAGCCCCCCCAAAATAAAGTCTGTCACTGTTTCCACTGTTTCTCGATCTACTTGCCATGAAGTGATGGGACTGGATGCCATGATCTTAGTTTTCTGAAGTGAAGGAAGTCAATCATTGTGTTCTTTCTGATATGGGAGAGTTATTAGGCTGACACTGAGCCCTGGAAAACTGTTTTTGACAATCTAAGGGACTATTCAGTTGGGAAAGGTAAATTGTCCCTATAAGGCTGTGCAGTTGAGAGCTGAGTTTTTAGGTAGGTATGCAGTGAATGAGCTGAATGTGTTACCACCACCTTGAGAACATTGGTAACTCCGTAGCCGATGGATTGTTTGGGTTCAGTTTCAGTAGTTGCTGTGCATGCTGTTGTCCAATTATCTCAGGGTCAGCTCAGAATTCTCTTTGAATTTATGGTGTTTTCTAGTTCTTAAGGATTATTTCTTCAGTAAAACTGTCTTTAAAATTCTGTTTTTATTCATTTTTTCTTCCTTTTTATTGAAGTATAGCAAAATAAAGGACATTAGACTTCACTAATTTTACAGCACAGTTTAATGCATTTTTACGTACGTGTGCATCTCTACAGCCGTCTCATACAGATCAAGATACATAGAACTTTTGCCTCATTCCAGAAGACTCTCTTGCCCCTACCCACTTAATAACACCCTTCCCCAGAGATAACTGCTATTCTGACTTCTAACATCATAAGTTAGTTTTACCTATTCCTGACCCTCGTACAAATGGAATTATACAATATGCAGGGTCTTGTGTTTGACTAATTTCAGTTAGTGTGATACTTTTGAGATTTATGCATGCAGAACTTATCTGTAATTTGTTCTTTTTATTGCTGTGTATTGTCCCATTGTATGAGTACACCAGGGTTTATCTCTGCATTCTTTTGATGATGCTTAGGTAGATTTCTGGGAGGATTTTTGAGTCACATGGTAGATATGTGTTTACCATTAGTAGATGTGAATAAAGCAGGCTTGACCCTTCTTTGACCCCATGTCCCCTCTACTTCCTTAACCTTCTTTTTATTGCTGGTCACAGTTCTTGAACGAGTCATCCACACTTCCTGAGTCCACTTCCTGACTTCCCATTCATTCTTGAGTCCACTACAGTCTAACATGACTTTCGCAATGACGCTGGGTTTGTTTTCACTCAGGGCTGCCAATTATATGCCTGTCGCCCAATTTAATTGAAGTTCTAATAACAATCTTCCCTTTGAAGTTATTCAAACACACCCCTCTCCCCACTCAGCAAAAGCTACTTTTTCTCTTCCTGGTTGTTGTAATTCTCTGTCTTATTTTCTGGCTCCCTGAGGCTCCCTTTTACTCATGCACCAAGTCAGTCCCATCCTTTTTCTTCACCTCTTCTTGCCATTTCCTCTGACCTGAATCTGCTAATCTGTTGTCCTCACTTCCCTGCAGCTACACAGTTGATTACCCTGTCTCTTTCTCTGACTTCAGTCTCTCTCCTGATCCATGTCTCCACAAATACCTTCCTCTTTCTACTGAGTTCTCCAATCTTTTTTTTTAATTGAAGGATAATTGCTTTACAGAACTGTGCTGTTTTCTGTCAAACTTCAACATGAATCAGCCACAGGTATACATGTATCCCCCCTCTTTTGAACCTCACTTCATCTCCCTCCCCATCCCACCCCTCTAGGTTGATGCAGAGCTCCTGTTTGAGTTCCCTGAGCCATACAGCAAATTCCCATTGGCTATCTATTTTGCATATGGTAACGTAAGTTTCCATGTTACTCTCTCCACACCCTCTCCTCCCCTCTCCCCATGTCCATAAGTCTGTTCTCTATGTCTGTTTCTCCTATGCTGCCCTGTAAATAAGCTCTTCAGTACCATTTTTCTAGATTCCGTGTATATGTGTTAGAATTCTATGTTTATCTTTCTCTTTCTGACTCGCTTCACTCTGTATAATAGGTTCCAGGTTCATCCACCTCATCAGAACTGACTCACATGTGTTCCTTTCTATGGCTGAGTGATATTTCATTGTGTATATGTACCATAACCTCTTTATCCATTCGTCTGTCAATGGAAATCTAGGTTGCTTCCATGTTCTAGCTATTGTAAATAGTGCTGCAGTGAACAATGGAATACATGTATCTTTTTCAATTTTGGTTTCCTCAGGGTATATGCCTAGGATTGCTGGGTCATATGGTGGTTTTATTCCTAGTTTTTTAAGAAATCTCCGTACCATCTTCCACAGTGGCTGTATCAATTTATATTCCCACCAGCAGTGCAAGAGCGTCCATTTTCTCCACACCCCTCCAGCATTAATTGTTTGTAGGCTTTTTGAGGAGGGCCGTTCTGACCAGTGTGAGGTGATACCTCATTGTAGTTACGATTTGCATTTCTCTAATAATGAGCGATGTTGAGCATCTTTTCATGTGTTTGTTAGCCGTCTGTATGTCTTCTTTGGGGAAATGTCTGTTTAGGTCTTTTCCCCACTTTTTCATCGAGTTGTTTGTTTTTCTGGCATTGAGTTGTATGAGCTGCTTGTATATTTTGGAAATTAATCCTTTGTCAGTTGGTTAATTTGCTATTATTTTCCCCCATTCTGAGGATTGTCTTTTCACCTTGCTTATCGTTTCGTTTGCTGTGCAAAAGCTTTTAAATTAAATCAGGTCCCACTTGTTTACTTTTGCTTTTATTTCCATTACTGTAGGAGGCGGGTCACAGAGGATCNGGTTAATTTGCTATTATTTTCCCCCATTCTGAGGATTGTCTTTTCACCTTGCTTATCGTTTCGTTTGCTGTGCAAAAGCTTTTAAATTAAATCAGGTCCCACTTGTTTACTTTTGCTTTTATTTCCATTACTGTAGGAGGCGGGTCACAGAGGATCCTGCTTTGATTTATGTCATAGAGTGTTCTGCCTATGTTTTCTTCTGAGAGTTTTATAGTTTCTGATCTTACATTTAGCTCTTTGATCCGTTTTGAGTTTATCTTTGTGTATGGTACCAAGAAGTGTTCTAAATTCATTCTGAGTTCCCCAGTCCTGATAAATAATGCCAAACGTATCTGTTCACCCACACTAGAATCATCTAGGCAGTTTTTCTTTCCTGTTACACATATCCAGTTGACTCAGAAGCTGTTTTGATTTATATTTTAAATAAACCTCAAACTCATTATCTTTACTGAATTTCAGATCCTAGTGATTTAATTATCTGTCAGAATGACTTTCTTTTTGGTCTAAACGGGCAGTTCCAAATTTTGTAGGATTTGAGATCTATACAATTGTAGAGGTCCTTTGTAAGGAGGAAAAAAAAAAAAAATCTACAAAATAACAGACATACATGTATACAAATGAATGTTTATTCAGAATGTGAAAAGAAAGCCAAAGAAATTACAACTCCAAAAAAGCTGTCAAATACCACAGACACTTTTTTAAAAGTTTCTTTTATTTGAAAACCTGACACTTCTCTAACTTTTCTTATATTTTTTGGCTGCAGATTCTTTGATCAAGTCTTCACATGATAACCCCTTTCTGAGATTTTCTGTAGAGCAAAAAGAATGATGATTGGGGTTTTTTTTTGGAGCCGGCACCGCGGTTTGTGCCGTGTTTGCTTGTCTCTCAGCTCTACCTCTTTGTGTCCTGATGCTGGACTAGCCTGCACTGTGGGTGGAAGAAGCATTCCTGAAGGCCGTTCATGTACCGAGACAGCTCGCAAACACTTACACGGAAGTGACTACAGACCGCAAATAGTATCTCACGAAACCTAAATTTAAATTCCTCTTTAGCAGCATCCTAAAAATGTCCACAGCTACTCCAAAGCTGCCTGATGCAAGGTGAAGTGAGTTGGACTGGAAGGAGGCCTGTGTCTTCACCAGACATAGACAGACTATCTCATTTTGCATATTTTACAAAAGCATATGTCATGTGAAAGAACCCAAGGCCCAGGTTTCTCCCAGGACTTTGGAAACAAGCCATAAGGAAGGGCTTTGAAGCTTCGGCTTGCTGGTAAATCAGCCGCCGGTCAATTTTTCCTGCTTGGCTTCTTTCTGAAATAGATTCTCTCAGAATAACCATCCTAGAATATGTCAGATCATAATACTCAACTCTTTCAATCCTCTAGAAACTTTCATCTTTTTTTTTTATTTGCAAAATTTCAAACCTAAGAACTTGACAAGAATAGGACAGTAAGCTCCAGAAATTAAAAACACACACTTTTTTTGTTTGTTTGAGCCATTTGATGGTAAATTGTAAACATTATGAAATTTCTTCAATCCTGATTAATTAAGCATGTCTCTTCTAAGAACAGAACCATTTTCCTATTAACCATAATGCAACCATCACTCAAGAAGCATACTATTACCTGTTACATTATTATTTAAAATATAACCCATGTTCACATTTTCCCATGTATTCTAATTTTTTTAAAAAAAATTCAGTATGAAATTAAGGACTGTGTGTTGCATTTAGTTCTCATGTCTCCCTGGTCTCTTAATTCAGAACAGTTCCCAGTTTCCTAGCTGTTTTTTTTTTTTTTTTGGAGGGGCTTGGAGGGGTATCTTTCATGACACTGACATTATTAATCCAAACCCGTTATTTTGTGTGATCCCTTCAGTTGTGATCCCCGGGGTTGCAAAACAGTGATTTCCTATCGTTCCTTCTTCATTTGTTAGTTGGCACGCTACTGTAAGTAGAATGGGGCTTCCCTTGCAGCTCAGCTGGTAAGGAATCCACCTGCAGTATGGGAGACCTGGGTTTGATCCCTGGGTCAGGAAGCTCCCCTGGAGAAGGGAGAGGCTACCCACTCCAGTATTCTGGCCTGGAGAATCCCATGGGCTGTATAGTCCACGGGGTCGCAAAGGGTTGGACACGCCTGAGCGACTTTCACTTCACTATCACTACCGTTAAGTAGAGCTCTCCCTTTTCTCTGCTCCTGCATCTTCTTTTTGTAATCATTATGAAAAATTCATGGGTTGGTTATTTAAATTCAATGTTTCAGAATCTATTCTTCTCACTATGCTTTCTGATACTCCAGGTACCCCCCATTTTCATCTTCACACTTGCTCCAGTTAATTCTTGGGTCCTTCATCCTCCTGGTATAGAAGGATGTGCAGACTCACCTTAGACCTGCCCTGCCCCGGGCCACTCGGGTGCCCTCGGGCTGCTCCTCGGCCCCCTTCGTGAAGCAGAGAGCACTTCCGTGTTGCTGCAGGGCGTGAGTGCCCCCTGTCCTCTGAGCCTCCAGGTTCCTCTCTGGTCCTGTTCGCTCCACCTGCATCCTCTCAGGGACCCGTAGTTTACGGTCCTATAAGAATCTCTCCCCTAATTTTTCAGTGTTGCCATAGGTTCACATCCCTTTTTCTCTTCTCTCTTCACACCACCCCCCATCTCTCTCCTTCCCTTCCATCCCACCCCCCATTTCATGATTTCTGTGGTTTGGCGGAAGAGGAGATTGCACTGTGGGCTTAGCTTGTCCTCTTGAAAGTGGAAGTGACGTGTTCCTTTTCTCACATTCAGGCCTCCACGTGCGCCGTGATGTACCATGTAGAGTACCCCACTGCACAGCCCGTCTTGTCTGCATACTGAATTTGTCCTTACCCTGGAAATCGTTCCCTCTTCTGCGAGGCCCTCCCCCATCCCCCAGGAAGAGTTAATTTCTCCTCTGTTCCTATGGTGATTTCATACACCTTTATTTCAGTACTTATTATAATGGTCTGCAGTTGTTGTCTGCCTGGGCTCGGTTAGTGATGAGTTTCAGTTATCTGTGTATCTTTATTATTACCCTGCTATTTGAGGTGCGGTGGCTGCTGAAAAAACATCTGTTCCACGCGTGAATGAATGGCATTATGAATGATGTATACAGACGTGAAAAATCATTTTCACTAACAAGGTGAAATGAATTTCCCATGTGAAATGTGATCGCAAGGTAATTACAAAGCTAAAGCTGGCTCTTTGGTTCAAGGACACGGATTGTTCCTCCTTCCTGGAATATTCCTCCCTCCTGGAATTCCTTGCAGTCCAGTGTGCTGGGTGTTCTGTAACTCCTTTCTCCAGCTGCTTTAAGAACAAGTTCAGCAAGTACAGTCAGTCTCATCTCTTTGCTTTCTTATACGTGTTTTGACAAGCTTGACTGCGTGTGTGTGTCTTCATCGTACTTGGCTCTGAATAAATTTTTGGCTTTTATTAAATATTGAATTTGTCTTTAAAGTAGAAATTTTTTTTTTTC
>SJYV01038633.1:1029529-1052303 GCA_006410875.1 Neotragus pygmaeus | reverse complement strand
GGTTAGAAAGTAAGGTTGCTCAGTCGGGTCAGACTCTTTGCGACCCCATGGACTGTAGCCTACCAGGCTCCTCTGTCCATGGGATTTTCCAGGCAAGAATACTGGGGTGGGGTGCCATTTCCTTCTCCAGGAGATCTTCCTGATCCAGGGATTGAACCCAGGTCTCCTGCATTGTAGGCAGACTCTTTATTGTCTGAGCCACCAAGGAGGTCAGGGCTGGGTTGCCTCAGACCGAAAAACTACCAGGGAGGGACCACAACCCCACCCGTGAGCAGATACTTGGATTAAAGCTTTACTGAGCACGGTCCTGCCCACCGGAACAAGACCCAGTTTTTCCCACCAACAGTCCGTCCCATCAGAAAGCTTACACAAGCCTCATAGTCTCCTCCATCAAAAAAGGCAGACAGAAGAAGCAAGAAAAGAACCACAGTCTCCCATTGACTAATACAAAACCACATCACAGAAAGTTAATCAGCATGAAAAAGCAGAAAGTTATGTCCCAGATGAAGGGACAAGGTAAAACCCCAGAAAAACAACTAAATGAGGTAGAGATAGGCAACCTTCCAGAAAAAGAATTCAGAATAAAGGCAGTGAATCTGATTCAGGATCTTGGAAAAGGAACGGAGGCAAAGATTGAGAAGATGCAAGAAATGCAAGAGAAGATGCAAGTCTTTACCAAAGACTTGGAAGAACTATGGAACCAACAGAGGTGAGTAACGCTCTAGAAGGAATCCGTAGCAGAGTAACAGGCAGAAGCGCAGATAAATTACCTGGAGGGCAGAATGGTGGAAATCACTGCCACAGAACAGAATATAGAAAAAAGAACGAAAGGAGATGAAGACAGTCTCAGAGACCTCTGGGACAACATTAACCTCACCAGTATTCACATTGTAGGGGTCCCAGGAGAAGAGAGAAAGAACCTGAGGAAATATTTGAAGGGGTAGTAACTGAAAACTTCCCTAACATGGGAAAGAAAATAGCCAAGTCCAGGAAGCACAGAGTGTCCCAAACAGGATAAACCCAAGGAAGCACACACTGAGCCATGGTAATCAAACTGACAAAACTTAAAATATTAAAAGCAACCAAGGAGAATGACAGATAACATGCCAGCAAGCTCCCATCGGGCCATCAGCTGATTTCTCAGCAGAAACTGCAAGCCAGAAGGGAATGGCGTGACATATTTAAAGTGATGAAAGGGAAGAGCCTACAAGCAGAAATACTCTACCCAGCAAGACTCTCCTTCAGATTTGATGGAGAAATCAAAAGCTTTCCAGACAAGCAAAAATTAAAAGAATTCAGCACCACCAAACCAGCTTTACAACAATTGCTAAGGGAACGAACGTCTCTAAGCAGAAAACAAGAGGAGGAAAAGCCCTGTGCTGTGCTGAGTCACTCAGTCCTGTCCGACTCTTTGCAACCCCATGGACTGTAGCCCACCAGGCTTCTCTGTCCATGGGGATTCTTCAGGTGAGAATACCGGAGTGGGTTGCCATGCCCTCCTCCAGGGGATCTTCCCAAACTAGGGATCAAACGTAGGTCTCCTGAGTTGCAGGAGGATTCTTAACCGTCTGAGCCACCAGGGAAGCCCAAGAAAATCCCTACCTACAGAAAATAAATCCAGAACAATTAAGAAAGCAGTAATAGAATCATAAATATTGATAATTAGCTTAAATGTAAATGGATTAAATGCATCAACCAAAAGACATAGACCAGCTGAGCAGATGAAAACATGTGCGTGTATGTACTTCCACTTACCACGTCACTCTCCTTGACCCCCCAGGTTGTATGTAATTATTTGATATTGACAGTTTAATCATGTTCCCATTATGGCATACAATTATAATTATCTTTTATTCTTTGTCTGGTTATTGGTTGTGAAAACTGATAAACATATTTTACTATTGTGATTGTGTAACTATTACTCACTTAATACCACTGCATCATGATTGGCCAACAAAAAAATTATAGAATTCTCTATCTCCAAAACTACCACTTAATAGAAGAACCTGTAATCACTTTTTAAAATCCAGATGTATATCAGAATTATCTTGGAATTTTTTGAAAAATACAAATGCCCAGGTAGTGCTTTTTTTTTAAACCAGAGCTCCAAATATGTCTCTAATGAGCAGCCATGTTTATTTTTAAACAACTGGACTATGTGAGCATCTTTTACTTTTATCTAGCTTGTTTCACTTTTTCTATCTCATATTCAGTNAAAATACAAATGCCCAGGTAGTGCTTTTTTTTTAAACCAGAGCTCCAAATATGTCTCTAATGAGCAGCCATGTTTATTTTTAAACAACTGGACTATGTGAGCATCTTTTACTTTTATCTAGCTTGTTTCACTTTTTCTATCTCATATTCAGTGCTCCTCTGTCCATGGGATTTTCCAGGCAAGAATACTGGAGTGGGTTGCCATTTCCTTCTCCAGGGAAACCTTCCAAACCCAGGGATCAAATGCACATCTCTTGTATTGCAGACAGATTCTTTATTGCTTGGCCACGCGGGAAGCCCATACATACATAAATAATCTTTGCTGTTCAGTCACCATGTCCAACTCTTTGTGACCCCACGGACTGCAGCACACCAGGCTGCCTGTCCTTCACTATCTCCTGGAGCTTGCTCAAACTCAAGTCCATTGAGGTGGTGATGCCATCCAACCATCTTATCCTCTGTCGTCCCCTTCTCCTCCTGCCCTCAATCTTTCCCAGCATCAGGGTCTTTTCCAATGAGTCAGCTCTTCACCTTGGGTGGCCAAAATATTGAAGCTTCAGTTTTAGCATCTGTCCTTCCAATGAATATTCAGGACTGATTTCCTTTAAGATTGACTGGTTGGATCTCCTTGCAGTCCAGGGGATTCTCAAGAGACTTACACATACATACATAAATAATAATAAAAAATTCCATTCCTCAAGTGCACTATCCACATTTCAGGTCCTCCATAGCTATATTTAGCTAGTGGCTACTGTTCCGTGATTAGCCCAGATGTTATAGGACATTTCCATCAACACAGAGCATTGCATTCTGTGCTGTGACCCAGCATCCCGAGTCCTCTGACCAGCTGGTGCTGAGTCTGGTTTGCTGAGTCTATTTTGCCCAGTCTGTCCGGTCTCTTCCCTGGGTCCATCTACCTGAAGGTGGCCCACATGTCTGATAATGTACACCCTGAGGCCTGAGAGGTGACCGAGGGGTGACTGGATATGCGGAGTAGGGGAGGGAGAGTGGCTGGACCTCGGGGTGGATGTCTACCTGCATGCTCCAGTGCCCTCAGGTAGGGGAGTGTGGGGTGGGCAGGCAGAGAGCAGAAGGGGGTTCTTGGGTCTCAGGAGTTAGGGGCCAGTTCTCTGTGCTACAGGAAACTCTGAGGAGTCTCAAAATTTAAATCTGAACCAGGCCTTCCAGTTTAAATGATGACATACTTGGCAAAGCAGGAGGATAGAATATATTTTACGTAACAGTTTATTTCCTTGATTTGCAACATTATTTAGGTAGGTGGTATGTGGACCTCCTTTTGTACTTTTACCCCAGGCCAGGCATCACATGCCCAGAGCTGTGTAAGTGCATGTGGTTAATATTTTTAATTTATGAAATGATGGATGCGTTTCAAAGTAATTTGTTCAGGAAAAAAAGTAGAGCACATATGAACTTTCTGAATTGTTGTGAGCATATGTGACCCAAAGCTAAAGATCTGCTCTTGGTTTGAATTTTTCTAGTGTCAGTTGTTATAGTTGCCCGTGAGATGGTTATTGATAGTCACATGGATGTACTGCTTGGCATTCTTGATTATTAAAGAGAAAGTACAGTTTTTTCCTTGAATGATAGTTTATGTTTAGACAAGGCACAGACTATTCTACTTGATAAATGTCTTAAAAAAATTGAAAAGCATTGGCTAAGCATACATGTCAATGGTACTGGCAGCTGTGATTTGGGGTCCAAATAATCATGTCAGATACATAATTTTTTCAGAGCTCTAACATTTGATTCTTGTTTTAGTTGGAATATTTCATGATCCAAGCCTTAAATCAGAAGACAAGTGAAAAAATGAAGAGAAGGAAGATGAGCAACTCGTTTCATGGAATTAGACCACCTCAGCTTGAACAACCAGGTGCGATTATTAGCCCATGTCTAAACATTCTGTTGATATTTATTGTAGATCATTTCAAAGGCGTGGGGGCAGTTGTTCTCAAATTTCAGTGTGTTTAGGACTCACCAGACATTCTGATTCAGTGAATCTGGGTTGGAGTCTGAATCTGATTTTTAAATGAGCCTCCCAGATAATTCTGAAGCAGGTGGTACCTGGATCACATTTTGAGGACTATTGTCTTGAAAACTTGAACCTATGGATTCTTTTAAGAATGGTGTGTGTGTTAGAGAGCTGCTCTAAATTACAGTCCAGTGAGAAATAACCAGATGTGATGCATGAAATTTGAGTGGACACAGGTTCCATAAAAACATCTAAAAGATGTTCTTGGGACAGTTGTGTAAAATTTTATTATGGATGGGAAAATAGATGATACTACGGGATTACTGTAGATTTTCTTATATATGATAATAGTATTGTGTTTAGTAGAAGAATGTTCTTAGGAGATAAATGTGAGTTCTGAGTAAATATGAAAGTATTTAGAACTAAAGTATCCTGATGATTACAAATTACTTTTAAATGGTTTGTGAGTAAAGGAGAGATGCACACACAGAGAGGGAGAGAGAAAATTTAGAGATAAGGCCAAAAAGGAAAGTGTTAATAATTACAGATTTAAGGGCAAGATATATGTGTGCTCATTGTATCATTCTTTGAGGTTTATGACTATTTGAAAATGTTCATGATATAGGGTTAGAGGAAAATAAAGTTAAAAATAAATTATATCAACTTACCAGAACTTATTGCATAATCTTATAATAGCAATGGTAAAATAATACTGTATTCAGATCAAGTAATTATGGATATTGTTTGTACTTGATAAGTATTTGGTGAATGAATGAATGTGCATGAACAAGCCAAGAGAGTGTAATTTTGTATGGGAAGTCAGTTCCAAAAATGTGGACATACAGACCGTAAAATTAGCTTTGAACTTTGTGATGTGCAGGGTGAAAGGGGTGATGTGCAGGGTGAAAGGGGTGATGTGGTCTGTTACGTAGCAAACCCTGGGCCCTTAATTACTTCCTGGATGTGAAGATGAGTGGGGGATGGCCAAGTCAATAATACTGATGCATAATTTCTTAGTTCTTATTAATCAAGAAGAGGAAACATACCAGTTGCTCAGACAAGGCAGAATTCTTCAGGCCATTTAGCACTACAACCTGTGGGTCTTCATCTGGGGCCAGCAGGTGAGATAGTGGGCAGGTGTGCCCTACCCACGGGAGCGCTGTGGCGTCGCACTGATCGTAACTCAGGGTCCGGGGTGCACGTTTGTTCCGGTGCTGACTTCTGCTCAGGACCGATCCCGGGCTTTGGGGCACGTGGTTTTTATAAACTGTTCTCAGACAGTCAGGATCTGTAGGGTGCCTCTGGTGATGGAGAGAAGAGGATGGATAGGGTACGGGGCAGAAAGAGCCTGGCCCCCAACTTACCTTGTTGTCCAGTTTGTAGACTAGAGTTCTGCTTTAGAATAGAGAATTGTTTTTATTCCTGAAGAAGGCTGAATGGTACTGGTTTAGATGATTGTATATCCTTCAGGCAGCCCTTCCCAGGTCACACTTTCCTCGGCGTAGCTTTAGATGAAAGTTAGCAGACTGTTCACAATTAGAGTCTATGATGAGGACCTGGGCTGTGGTTCTCGGGGCCAATGTTCTGAATTGATGGAGGTTAATGTAATTTAGTTAGTGATCAAACTAGGAAATGGAAGGTTACATCCCCTTGTGGAAATCATGAAACCCGACCAGCAATCTCCCTGACATGTGCCGAGAGGAAAAAGCTGGTTGTGGGGCACCATAATGTTTTACTAGGAGGGAAAGACAAACTTTAGCATCAGAATAAAATGGTCGAGATGGTTTTAAACCATTGAGTCCAAAACTCTGAACCCTGGCTTTTGAGAGGCTGCAGTTTTAACAGTTCATTCCTCTGCCTTCAGTTGTTCTGGGCGGAAAACGACTTCAGATGTGAGGTTGGGCTCTTCAGAACTTTCAGAAATTTCTTTGAATTTTTTATCAGGTGAAGAATGATGACAGCCAACATAACTAAAATCGAGCATTTGGAGAAATATTTTATGTGGGGGCACACACAGTGAGAAATGCTCTTTGTGGCATTGGTACGTTTTTCATTTGTACTATAAAAAGCAAATACAGTATTTCTATGTATCTGTGTCATTCCTGGATAGTTTATAATTAGATGAAGCTATAGAAAAGGTGCTGTTTCTCTGGGTCCAAAATGGCCAAATATTGGCAAGTTCCTATGGTTCAACCTAATAATATTAAAAAAAAATAGATTGCTTTGTTGTGTTTAAACTTGAAGTGACGGGGGTCTGTAGACCTAAAGAGCAGTTTGTTATTCTTATTTTCTTTTCTGAAACAGAGAAAATGCCTGTCTTGAAGGCTGAAGCATCGCATTATAACGCCGACTTAAACAACTTGCTGTTCTGCTGCCAGTGTGTGGACGTGGTGTTTTACAGCCCAGATTTAAAGGAAGTGGCCGAGGCCCACAAGATCGTTCTCTGCGCCGTCAGCCATGTGTTCATGCTGCTCTTCAGCGTGAAGAGTCCCGCCGACATTCAGGATTCCAGTATCATCCAAACTACCCAGGATCTCTTTACTATAAACAGAGACCCCGCGTTTCCAGGTGCTAGCCAGGAGTCTCCCGGCAACCCGCCCTTACGAGTCATCGTTAAAGACGCCTTCTTCTGTTCTTGTTTATCGGACATCCTGCGCTTCATTTATTCAGGTATCTTGTCAAATGGTTCTGGTACAGCCTCATAAGCTTTTGAAATGAAGTATGCCCATGGTCTTCATGTATTACTGGATGGTTTTATCTTTCTCTTCTTCATACTATGTGAGATGAAGATTGTAAATGAAATAGTGTTTGCTTTATCCACAGGAACTGGTCCAAGCTTTCTCTCTCCTTACAAGTTTCCTTGCCTTGGTTTTATTTTAAGTGTTAGTCACTTAGTTGTGTCCGACTCTATGATCTCATGGATTATAGCCCTTCAGGCTCCTCTGTCCATGGAATTCTCCAGGCAAGAATCCTGGAGGGGGTAGCCATTCCCTTCTCCAGGGATTTTCCTGACCTAGGGATCAAACCTGGATCTCCCATATTGCAGGCAAATTCCTTACCATCTGAGCCACCAGGGAAACCATTATATTTAAAAGAATATTCAGAGTTCATTTTGAATGTTCAATATTCAAGAATTCATTGTCTGATTTAACTTTAAAGAAATAAAATTCTTCAAATATATATGAAAATAAGTGTCTTTACTTACTTATTCTTGTTTGACTCAGATTTTGGAGGGAATTGAAGGGAGAAATTACCACGATCATTGCATTCAGTTTAGCAACTAGAAACAGTATCTAAAGTTAGTTCAGACTGAAATCTAATTAACTTTGACTATGAGTATTTCAAACTACTGTTAATTCTGTGCTCTTATCTTTGTAAGATTCAGCTTATCAATTGTTTTTCTTCTTATCCTTTTAAAAGCTCAGTATAGCACATATATTCTAGAGATTAGACATTTTAATTTGAGTTATTTTAACAGGGTGGCTTCCTGGGTAACTCAACTGGTATAGAATCCACCTGCAATGCAGAAGACCTGGGTTCAGTCCCTAGGTTGGGAAGAGTCCCCGCCTCAGTATTCTTGCCTAGAGAATCCCTATGGATTCAGTCAAATGATTGATGATAAGATTTTTCTTTTTTTCATTGGGGTTGTGTTTAGTTTTGCAAGTTAAGAAGTTAATGGTTGTGAAAAATACAGTTGTAGCATGCAGATTTAAGTGGATTAAAAATATACATATTGGAGTTGAATGTCGTGATACAAATCTTAAATCCATTAAGTGAATATTTGCTTGGAATATTTCACCCCTGCAGAGCATACCAGCGGTGAGTGCCTTTGGCATGGCAGCCTCTCTGTAAGTGTAGGCTGAACTAATGAGTAGACGCAAGTAGCTATGAATCATTATGTGAACAAACCAGATAAGCTAGAATCTTCATTTAGTACAATGGATTTTTATGTTTAAACTTACAATCTCACAGTTCAGAATTAGGGCTAATTTTGAAAAGCCAAAATGTTTACACGTTAGAAGAAAAAAAAANTTGGGTTTGCAATGCCCTGCATTATCTCTTACCCACTCCAGTACTCTTGCCTGGAGAATCCCATGGAAAGAGGAGCCTGGTAGGCTGCAGCCCATGGGGTCACTAAGAGTCGGACATGACTGAGTGACTTCACTTTCTCTTTTCACTTTCATGCATTGGAGAAGGAAATGGCAACCCACTCCGGTGTTATTGCCTGGAGAATCCCGTGGACGGAGAAGCCTGGTGGGCTGCCATCTATGGTGTCGCACAGAGACGGACACAACAGATGTGACTTAGCAGCAGCAGCAGCAACAACAGCAGCAGCAGCAGCACTCTCTCTTATCATACCCCCAATTTCTCAGGAAATTCACATGTCCAGATAATTTTGAAAAGTAATAAAAGCAAGAGGAGAAGAGGATTACAGAGGCTGAGATGGTTGGATGGCATCACTGACGTGATGGTCATGAGTTTGAGTGGGCTCCAGGAGTTGGTGATGGACAAGGAAGCCTGGCGTGCTGCAGTCCATGGGGTCTCAAAGAGTCAGATGTAACTGAGCAACTGAACTGCTGAAACTGAATGAAAGTCATACAGTGGTCAGACTTATAGACCACAGTAAAAGGAAGAAAGTTCTGGTTTCACTGATGGCATGAATGATGTTGCTGGTACAGAGCAGATAATCAAACTTTTATTTAAACATGAAAAAGATCGTTATTTAAATCAGTATATAAAATTAATCATGATTTTAAAACTGTGAACATTTTCAAGATTACATGAAAGACACTGCTGTTTTTAGTCGTGTTTGAAGATGGCTTTTCTTCTTTGAAAACTCACGAAGATAATATTGTGTCCGAAGTTAAAATTTAGTCACTCCTGAGGTGGAATTTACCATGTAAATTATGTAGGTCATGTAAACATTGTTTCTGGCTCTCACAAAATATTGAAGACTTCACCGTTTCCAATTGGAAAATAAAGCCAAGCAAGTGGAAATCAAAAAAAGGGGATTATTAAAAAAACAAAGTGTTCCCTTTAGCTGGCTTCTCTCTGTGCTTANAATAATCCGTTTAAATTGTGTCTGCCACAAATTACCCGTGGCTTTGAGTAAGTCTTCTCAGGGCTTTCTCTAGAATGAGGGATGAACTAGACATAGTTTATCAGTTTATCAGGCATAGTTTATAGGATTTACTGAATCCTAACCATTCTAACCAATCCTAACCACGAAGAACACCCATCTCTGCCTAGTTGATCTCTAGACTGATTTCTGAAGCCCCTGCTAGCCCTCGGGTTCTGATGATGCTTTCCGACTGTTCCTCTTCTTTATGTGTAGGAGTACCCCAAGTCCTCACCCCCAGTTCCTTCAATGTGTATTAAAGTATATTGTGTATAAGAACTTAGACTATAGGAGCAGGGTTTGTATAATCCTGTTTGGGTTGTCTTCTTTGCTCATGGGTATCATCCTGGAGTGTATGTTTTTCTTTGAGAGGAAGGATAAAGTTTTCTTCCTTCTCACCAAACGTTTTAATTTCCCACCCTAGTAGATTAACTCAGAGTGGGGAGTAGGTGCCTGTTAATCTCATTGCTAATGTTGTACACTTGGTTATTTCTTAGAGATAAAGCTTTCTGAATTTCCTGTCTAGCTGAGCAGAGGGTCAAGAGTTCTGACCCGGCCTGAGGTTCTGAGAGTCAGCCAGGGAAATGGGTGATGGAGGAAAGGAGAGGGGCTGGCCCTCATTTCCTGGGGCTCTTTCCTTCAGAAAGGATTGTCCGAAGGATCACAGAAAGGATACACAGAGCACCAGATCCTGAGTGGGGAGCAGAGAAAGGCTGGACACCCCCACCCTTCTTCACTGTTAACTGAAGGCTCCAGCTAGGAGTTTGGAGAGGACAGATCGGTGTGGTCATGGGACAGGGCTTCTAGAACTCCAGATGAGAGATGCAGGCAGCCTCTGATAGATTCCAGCCATCAGGACTGTGGGCAGGAGAGATATTTAGGATTATAAGGTTGTAGATCAAGATGCATTAGTTCCTCACTCCCAGGTGTATTAACGTTGAATCTAGTGAGCAGTAGAACTAGATGTGATCGGTGAAAAATATGTGTGTTTTCTTAGTTGCAAATTAAATTTTGTGTATATATTTTCTTAACTAGTGAATAGACAAGCAGGTTGTATATGCAAACACGTTTTACTAGGCATTTTGTGTATATATTTTCTTAACTAGTGAATAGACAAGCAGGTTGTATATACAAACGTGTTTTACTAGGCGTTCCTATGAGGTCGCATTGCTGTGGTCCGTTTCCCAGTGCCCCACTGCTTCTCGGTTGCAGCGTTTTCACTTAGCCAGCTCCTTCGTGCTGTGAATGCTGCGCAGCGCAGTGGTGCTATTGACAGGTAGCAGATGAAGCTCTCAAAGGCAGGTTTCCACGAAAGCTGTGCCCACAGAGGCCATAGAGGGGGTGATCATTACTCCTTTAGACAGCAGAGATTTCCACGTTCTCTAAGCAAATTATCAAAGCACATTGTATAATATTTCCTCTCATATTTTTTCCCCTCATAGTTTAATTGCCTAAGGAACTGCAAAACCTATCAAGCCAGAAAACCTCTGTGGTTTTATAACACGTCCCTCAAGTTTTTCCTTAATAAACCAATGCTTGCTGATGTTGTCTTCGAAATACAAGGTACGGTTCTGTTTTTACAAAGTTCATCATTTGTTTTAGTTTCTCGTTTTAACTTTCTGTTTCAATTTTGAGTATTTTGGGTGAAGGGATGACTATTCTCTATTGTAGGAAGTAGATTAATAGTACTCGAATTTCTACAGTTTCTAGAAAATTTCATTTTCTAGGGAAATGAAATATTTTATTAAAATAAGAAAATAAATTTATATTTTCCTTAGTTTGTTGTTATCGTTACCCAGTGCTTCGGTAACTTTCAGGGCCTAGCTGGGGATAGAGCAATGTTACAGATCGCCCACTTATGTATTTTGTGTATTCCTTTAAGATCGTAGTTTTTAAATCATTAGAAACTAGCCCCCTCAACATTTAACATTACACCTAGTTAATGTTTTCAGCTGTTTTCCTTTTTAATTGAGCAAAAGGAGCTACTCTTGCTTAGGGTCATGCCTGACTTACATCAGGTGTCTGTAGTTACTACTACATTTACTTCTTAATGACACTCAGAGCTATTGCTGCTTTTTAGCTCTGTTGGAAAGTAATGCTACCTAATTTTAATAAAGATGAGCTCTTTTAATGCTCATTATTGTTATTCGCTTGGACACTTTGTCACTTTAGTAGATTGAAAGCATATTCTTAAAAATGAATTGTGAAATACCTTTAATTAGGAAAAATTGTTTCAAATGAATTAAGTACACTTTCAGGTGGGCTGTTACTAAAAGGAAGATTTAATTTTATGGTAGAAATGTATGGCAGCTAATAGTACCTTACTTTTTAAAAATGTTCACCAGAAGGATTTGTTTTGCTTTTAACTCTGGTCACTTGCCAAGACAAACAGTGAATTGGAAACTTTCCAAGGTGCCTTTGGGTAAGCGGCTGTTAGTAGCTGCGGTGTGAGTGTGGGCTGCTGAGAATGGGACAGTCAGTGAGTGACCTTGAAATTGTGTAAAAAGGGACTCGGAGGAAAGAAGGCTCACAGTTGACCAAACTTCCTTATAATTTGCCTGGGAGGCACTGACGCAAATTATTGTACACTGTTATTTTGCAATATTATTTTAATATTATACACTGTTGGAAAGAGTTTCATGGGGAATGTGCAGTGCCTGAAAATATGTGTTACACTGAGAGGAGAGAGAGCAGTGATACATAGCCTCCTGCTTTTCTTCGGTGATCCCACCCACCGACCCTTCGCAGGCACCTGCTTGCACCCCCACCGTGGCAGCGGCCGGACCTGCAAGAGCTCCTGTAATGCCTAAGGATACCGCGTGGCAGCTGCTCTGACGCCCTTTGTAGCCTCCTCAGCTCAACACCCGAGGCCTCCAAGGGAGTCAGGAGCGGAGAGGGGCAGGAATGGGTGAGAGCAGGGTCCTGCAGCACCTCTGCCGTCCACTGGTGGAGAGGCTGCCTGGCTGTGAGGAGTGGGGAGGGCAGCCCTGGAGCCGTGGTCACGGCTCTGGGGAGGATCTGCAGCCCTAGCTCCAGCCTTGGTTTTGCTTTCCAGACTGTGTGTGTGTATCCTTGGGCCGGTCCTCCGTATGTCTGCCTGGAGTCTTCTCATTTGCAAAGTGAAGACCGTGAATCATGTCGATTCTAAAAGGTCCCTTCTAGTGTTAAACTTGATGCAGCAGCAGCAGTGTTAAGCTTGATGAGATGGTGGTGACAGAGCAGGCCAGGGGGTTGCTTGGAAGCATTTTTACTGTTTAATAGGNTTTGCAAAGTGAAGACCGTGAATCATGTCGATTCTAAAAGGTCCCTTCTAGTGTTAAACTTGATGCAGCAGCAGCAGTGTTAAGCTTGATGAGATGGTGGTGACAGAGCAGGCCAGGGGGTTGCTTGGAAGCATTTTTACTGTTTAATAGGTTTGGCTGTGTTACTTTGCTTTTCGGATCCTCTGTTTCCTCACCTGTAAAATGGGGATGCTCGTTTCTACCTGGGAGAGGGTGACTGGTCGTGAGGATGGAGATGATGGTGCGTGGAAAGGCACATTTAGAGGCCTGTTAGGCAGACCGCACTGCCGTTTTCTGTGCCGAATCCAGGGCTGCAGCAAATCCTTTTTAAAAAATGTTCAGACATCGCTGACAACTGACTGGAGTTGACATGAGATATAAAACTAAGACTGAAATAGTCATCAAACGTAAACATATACAAATGTATAAATGTACACAATGTGTATGTAAGTTTGTGTCTTTTCCCATTAAATAAAACTAGACACAGTAAATTTCTGGATATGATGTAGAAAGATATGTTTCCTTTTGACGTTTGAATCTGTGCCTTATGAAAAATACTATTACAGAGCTACATTCTGTCTTGTTTACTTAGTACATATTCTGAACCTCTCTTGAGCTAGACAAGTTTCCTGTTTTCAGGATAAAACAAAAGAATGATTCTAAAAATTTCATTTTTGAAACTTGGCAAGTAGTGTGAAGAAGGTATAAAAAATGTAGTATTTTAGTATGTAACAAAAACAAGGATCCTTGATAATCTGTGCAAAGTTACTAGAAGCTGGGCTTTAAATATTGTTTCACTCTTAAAACTCTTTTCTGAAAAAAAAAAGTAACAATACTACAAAGGAAAGTTACTTTAGGTCTTGATGTTTTCAAAGGACATATTCATCTGTTAACTACAAAACTGATGTCTTTTTCCCCCTGTAATTCTTCGGCTCTATTCTATTGCTGTTGTGTAAATAATCACTACCTTGTTTTTATTTGGCATGTTTTATATTTTGCTTATATATATACACACAGTGTTAAAAAATGTGGCTGTACTGAGGTATTGTATTACAGTCTCACAGTAGAACAATTTATAACACCAGAAAATAGTTTGAAAGGGTGAGAAACAAAAATGGGTATTTTCTTGATTGGAGGTGTAATGGTTTTTCAAACTCAATTCCAAGCTTGAAGTGGGCCTTGAAAATGCTTGAAGGCCCTGAGTGTTCTATTCTTGGTTTTGTAACTACATTGTTACCACAGTTATCAACAGGAAATTTCTGTTCAAGTTTCAAGGTTACCCATCAAGTTTCTCTCCCATCTGCTGCTATCTCCTAGGTGTTTTGTTTTGGTTTGGTTTTTTTAGCCAATCTTAAATTCCTCTGCTTAACCCAAATTATAGTTTATTTAAGCCACACTCCTGATTTTTTTTTTTTCCTTTTTCATGGTTCCTTATTTAAGATTTTAGAATCTTCAAGTTGAAAGTCAAATTGCATCGCCTATTTGAATTCTTTGTTAATTGCTATGTACAAATACATCCAGCACACTTTCGTTGTGGAAACTAGTCACCCCACAACCGATGGACATAGTAACATTGAGGGTGGGTGACCGAAAGGCAGAGAGGGGGTCAGGAAGGGAGGCTGCCTGCNTTCTTTGTTAATTGCTATGTACAAATACATCCAGCACACTTTCGTTGTGGAAACTAGTCACCCCACAACCGATGGACATAGTAACATTGAGGGTGGGTGACCGAAAGGCAGAGAGGGGGTCAGGAAGGGAGGCTGCCTGCTGTAGTTGTGGGGACCTGGCAGGAAAACTCCTGAGACTTCTCCCTGCACGCACGGGAGATGGGTCTGCGCAGGGGCCGGGCAGTGAGCACAGAACTGGCGCTGCCGTGCATTGCATGTGGGTCCCCAGGGGTTACTGGCTTTGGAGAAAGTCACTAGGCTTATGTGGAACTTTCTTCTTCTTTTTTTCTGAGCCAGAAGATGTTGTGCTTGGATATTAAAGAGCATGAAGAACCCAGTAACTAAATATTTTGGAGAAGAATATATGCCCCTGAGAAGTATGAGATTTGGGGGCTGCCGCATGCAGACTTGTGGGCAGGGCAGAGTAGTCTGGCTCATAGAGTCACTTTCTGGAAGGGGAGAGTTTTGTCACACTGGCTGCGGTGTCTTTTAGTTTGGTGTCTCCGCACAGATATAAAGAACAGACTTGTGGACTCTATGGAAGAAGGCGAGGGTAGAATGATTTGGGAGAATAGCACTGAAATGTGTATATTACCATATGTGAAACACATCACCAGTCCAAGTTCGAGGCACTCAAAGCCCTGGGACAACCCAGAGGGATGGGATGGGGAGGGAGGTGGGAGGGGCGTTCAGGATGGCAGACACGTGTGCACCCGTGGCTGATTCAGTCAATGTATGCAAAAACCCCCACAATGTTGTAAAGTCATTAGCCTCCAATTAAAATAATTAATTTAAACAAACAACAAAAAGATAATGCAAGTTTGGCGTCTCCAAAGCGAGGTAGCTCCATGTTTCTCATCTTTGCATGTTCAGTACCAAACGTGGTGGTTGTCACGTGGCAGATGCTTGATGGTGATCTGTTGATCTGATCTAGACTGAGCTGAAGGCTGGCTGTAGGTTCGTGGTTTCCTCAGGAGGTGGGCATGGTGAGCCCCAGGTTACCTGAGTCCCGTCTGCCACAGCAAGTTTCACTGGAGAGTCAGTTCAGTTTCATGCGCTTCAGTGAGGCATATAGGCTGAAAAGTGAAGTCACTCAGTTGTGTCCACCTCTTTGCGACCCCATGGACTGTACCCTGCACCAGACTCCTCCATCCATGAGATTCTCCAGGCAAGAGTACCAGAGTGGGTTGCCATTTCCTTATCCAGGGATCTTCCAATCCAGGGATCAAACCCAGGTCTCCCGCCTTGCAGGCGGATGCTTCACCCCCTGAGCCACCAGGGAAGATATAGGCTGAGGGGCCTTTAAACTTGGAAGCACCCCTGGCCCTCCCACAATGTGCAGGCGTTATTCATCTAGGAAGGGGAGCTTCCCTGTAGAGGTACTGTGACGGGGAGGAAGTGGCGACTAGGTCATCCATCCTCTTCTGAATTTTCCATGAAGTCTGAAATGGTGCCTCTGGCCCCACAAGAGTTTCCCTTACCATTCTTGCTGTGATCTATGAACTGCTTAGGCTAAGCATGATTGATTTTCCTGTTTCTGATACATGGAAGCCCAGCCAAGACTGTACTGTGAGTAATGGCTGTGTTTCCTTGGGAGGGCACATGGGCAGGGGTGGGTAGTGGTATTTCAAGCCAATTGTAGAGGAGTAGATGTTTTGTTATAAAAACATGTAGCAAAATATTTCATTTCAGTGTTTTCTAGCTTCAGGAAATAAAAACTAAGTAACAAATAACTGCCTGACTTGCAAATTGTTCCTTTCAAAGCCAACTTTTAAACTCTCTTAAGTTTTCAATTTATTTAAAAAACTAAAAAGTCTCTGGATTTTAGTGCTGGTTGTCACCCCCAGATCTGGTTTCTGAGTATCCGCTTAGCTGTGCCTAATGCAGTACCATTCTGATGAGAAGGAAAATTGCTGGCACAGTAGCTCAGCAGGCTTGTCGCCCTCAGCTCTGTTTCCCGGTTGAACCCTCCAGGTGCGACGGTGCCGGCGCACAGGGCCATCCTGGTGGCCCGCTGTGAAGTGATGGCAGCCATGTTTAACGGGAACTACATGGAAGCCAAGAGTGTTCTGATTCCAGTGTATGGTGTTTCCAAAGAGACTTTCTTGTCGTTCTTGGAATATCTATATACGGACTCCTGTTGCCCAGGTGAGCCATGATACGTGTTAGATGATGATGATGATGTTCAGTCTCTAAGTCATGTCCAACTCTTGGAGACTTCATGGACTGTAGGCTCCTCTGTCCTCCACTGTCTTCCAGCCTTTTCTTTGCTCAGATTCATGTCCATTGAGTGCCCATGATACTATCTCACCATCTCGTCCTCTGCCGCCCTTTTCTCCTTTTGCCTTCAATCTTTCCCAACATCAGTGCTGGGCTTGCCTCGTGGCTCAGTGGTAAGGAATCTGCCTGACAATGCAGGAGACCTGAGTTCAATCCCTAGGCCAGGAAGATCCCCTGGAGGAGGAAATGGCAACCCACTCCAGTATTCTTGCCTGGAGAATCCCACAGACAGAGGGGGCAGGGGGGCTACACTCCATGGGGTCGCAAAAGAGTTGGATACAAGAACTAAGCAACAGGAGCATGTGAAATAGAATCTCACAATTCTTTCTTTCCTGATAATCCATCTTGAGACATTGCTTTCTATGAAACCTCTTTTCATTTAAGGTTTGTGGGAGCTGACATCATGGAATGGGCCAAGCAGGTGGAGGTGATACTGGGACAACAGAGAATTTTCATAATCAGTTCAAGTGCAGGAGTGGTGATTGGATGCCTCTTGTGGGCTCTCAGACCCTGGGATAAGTTCACGTGTCTCTGCAGTACTGACTGCACGCTGATCACTGCAGGCCCTCTGAGGGGGAGGTGTCTTGTGGTGCTCAGCGGCTCCTCCGCTGCCACAGATTAGGGCAGAGAGCTCCCTAGACACTGTCCTTCCATGAGGAGAACAGGGTTGGGCGGCCACTTTTATGGCTCTGAGTTCTGATTGAGGCCCTTTTAAGAAATTTCAATATTCTGAGATTCCTGTGGTTGTCACTCTAGCTCAGAGGATAGCCTTTTTCCAACTTTTAATACTAAAAAGTTTGACTTTTTTCTGACTTCTAGAATCTTGCTCTCCTAAAGCAGACTTATCCAAAAACTTTTCTTCAGTGGTTTAGAATGCCCAGTGGACTGTAGGATTTATTTCCCTGTTCACCGACTGTTGACTGGGAACTGTCTGTGGCAGCTGCAGAGTGGACCAGGTTTTGCAGGTTCCCCGGACCTGGAGGCACTTTAGAGCAACTGCAGAACCCTTGCCACAGACCCGGAGCCTTGGGGTGCAGGCATGGAAGCCCCCTTTAACTAGTTCTTATCCTTTGACCACCAGATGGCTCCCGCTGCAGATGCAACCAGAATAAGCCCCGGTGGTGCAGTCCAGGAGCCTGAGGCCTTGGTTACAAGGCCAGGCACCCTTGCCAATATAAAAAGAAAATACACCTTTCAGACCATACCTCTCTTCAGGCTTACTGCTTTAATTTTACATTCAGAAATGTTTGTTACTGAAATCTCCTAAGTTATAAATAAGTCATGAGCCCTCTAGTGAAAAGTTTTAGAAATTCCAGGACAGAAAATTCTTTTAATTGAATCAGTTCTGGTCTTGCAGCTATCTATAGAATGTTTTGGAGCCAGTTACAGTCGTTAGTATTAGAGACTGGCTTATCATTGCTGTTTAGTAAAAATGAAAGCAGTGATTCTCATCGGAATGTCTGTTACTGGGTATTTTATTATTTTGATATTGGAAACATTTGTATATTAAAATATTTGACTGGATTTGGAATAATAAGGAAATTTGTTTTCTCAGTTGCCCTCTCACTAGAGTAATCGAAGCTTTGAGTTTTAAGTTTTATCTTACTAATTACAAAAAAAATGCTCAGAAAAGCAGCAATAACTGTAAGACAAAATACTTTAAAAATGGTAAAAGGTGAAGTGTGGGGGGAATGAGTCAAAATGAATAAACAGAAAGTTAACGTGGATACTGGAATATTTGCACTGGGAAATTGCAGAAAGGAAGATAATTATTCATTTTGATAAATATTTATCATACATACTATTCTTGGTTCCTTGCTACATTTAAAGAGGGACAAGAAAGAATTACATGAAAAAAAATCATTTGACATACATAGAAGTGTTTAAAAAAACAAACTAACAAAAAAACCTGGGTGACTGCAGGGGTTTAGGGAAGGTGGATATTTTAGTGCTTAATGGGCACAGAGTATCAGTTGAGGAAGAAGAAAGTTTTGGAGAAGGGAGTGGCGGTGATTACTCACCAATGTGAATATACTTCATGCCACTAAACTTTGCACTTAAAATGTAATGTTCTGTTTACACTTAAAACTTTTTGTTACGCTTATTTTACCACAATAAAAGCCAAACAAACCTGGGGACTTAAGCCAGAAGAAAAATTGCAAGGATTTAGTATACTTTCATTTTTCACTTTCATGCATTGCAGAAGGAAATGGCAACCCACTCCAGTATTCTTGCCTGGAGGATCCCAGGGTCAGGGGAGCCTAGTGGGCTGCTGTCTATGGAGTCAGACACAACTGAAGCGACTTAGCAGCAGCAGCAGTATAGCTAACAGACAGAATTACCCAGTAGCCCTGGAGTTGATTATTAAGGGCAACAGTAGAATCTCTTTTCTCTGGAAAATTAAAAACAACAACCACAGGTCCACTTCTGAGTCCAAAAGTGTGAGTGAATTCCACTTAAAATGGAGTCCATCGTTTAGATTGCTGACTCAGCTCCTTCAAAGCCTTTTCTAGCCATTCTCTTTGACACTGGTTGGTACAGCCAGCACTTCGTTTTTGCTGTTGTTCTGTGGCTAGGTCAGAAAGGAGACAGTGTTATCGCCCATTGTCTCTTCTTTCCCTTCCTTGCGTCAGCCGGCATTTTCCAGGCCATGTGCCTCCTGATCTGTGCGGAGATGTACCAGGTGTCCAGACTGCAGCATATCTGTGAGCTCTTCATCATCACCCAGCTGCAGAGCATGCCGAGCCGGGAGCTGGCGTCCATGAACCTCGACATAGTTGACCTGCTCAAAAAAGCCAAGGTAACTAGCCCCTGCGTTTCTGGTTTGTTGATTTAAAAATTAATAATAATAATTACAAAAATTATATTACTTCAAACATTTTTTTTTGTTCGTTTCTCAAGAGTTGCATTACCCTTAAGAACTAATGAAAATTAGTGAAGAAAAAATTTGAAGAAGGCAGTGGTAACCCACTCCAGTACTCTTGCCTGGAAAATCCCATGAATGGAAGAACCTGATAAGCTACAGTCCATGGGGTCGCAAAGAGTCGCACACGACTGAGTGACTTCGTTTTCACTTTTTCACTAATGAAAATTAGTTTGGAAATATGACTGCATGAGTTAAATGTGCCCTAATTTTGGAGCGTAGTGTTTTTGAGCAATCCTTTTCTAAGGAGATAGTTGCCAATATGGAATTTTCCCAACTGAACGGTGGTGGTCCTTGTTAGCGTCAGTCATGTGTGGTGTTGTATTGTTCTGTACAGGCTGTAGAGAAAATAGAACTTACCTTGAATTTCCCTTAAATGATCCCATCTTAGGATTCCTGAGAGAAAAATGGAGTCATCGTTTAGATTGCTGACTCACTCCTTCACGGCTTTTTTCTAGGCGTTCCCTTCGACACTGGATGATTCATACNGAGAAAATAGAACTTACCTTGAATTTCCCTTAAATGATCCCATCTTAGGATTCCTGAGAGAAAAATGGAGTCATCGTTTAGATTGCTGACTCACTCCTTCACGGCTTTTTTCTAGGCGTTCCCTTCGACACTGGATGATTCATACGTACTGATAAGGGGTGGTTAGTCTGAACTCATTTATTTGCTCATTCATTCATTCTTTTGTACGTCCGTTCACTTCATGAGCATGTTTTACAGTTCTGTTTGTTTGCCGGAGGTGTTGACGGACTTGTCAGTTCCTTCAAGCATCTTTCATTGAAGCGTCTCAACGTATGAGGAGTTACTCTAGTATTCCGTGCCCTGCCCTGAGACAGCCATCAGGGCACAGTGACTGACTCTGGACTTACATTAGGCTGAACCTTCTAAGTCTTTTTTTTTTTTTTCCCCACAAAAATGTATTTGGTTCATCCTTACAGAGGATCAGGACTTTGTGAAATCTGGCATACAACATATTTGTTGTCCCTATCAACTTTGACATCCAGAATTAGGAAAATATGACAAGTTTGTNAAGTCTTTTTTTTTTTTTTCCCCACAAAAATGTATTTGGTTCATCCTTACAGAGGATCAGGACTTTGTGAAATCTGGCATACAACATATTTGTTGTCCCTATCAACTTTGACATCCAGAATTAGGAAAATATGACAAGTTTGTCTTCATCCAAGTTGCTCAGGCAGAGCCACGTAAGGGGGCAAAGGACTGACTCTCTGACAACTGAAAGCTTACCTCTATGCTGTGTTAGTCACTCAGTCATGTCCGACTCTTTGCAACCTCATGGACTACAGCCTGCCAGGCTCCTCTGTCCGTGGATTTCTCCAGGCAAGGACACTGGGGTGGGTTGCCATGCCTTCTCCAACCTCCATGCTGAGATGAATTCGTTGATCCCTGTGTCCATTTCTGGGAATGGAAAGGAATTCATTTAAAGCCTCTAGGTCTTCTCTTATTAGCTCCATAGCTATTTTTCATTTCTCTCATAATCAAGTCCTCAGATCAGATGCATTTAATATTGGAGAAAAAAAATTAAAAATAGATTAACCTTTATCTGTCTTTGAAATATAATTACATTGAGCTTGGAATTAATAGCTCTTCTCTAGATTTAGGTTAAAAATTCTTTTTTATTCTTCCTAGCATTTTCACATGCATTTTTGAGTATAATTTTCATACATTCTAACAAGTCTTTCATACTTAAAAAAAATGTGCACAAGCTTTGTTTTCCTTATCTTGTAGTATCCTTTTACATAGTTCACGCATAAGAGAACTTTCTGCTTGGTTGCATTGATTTCTTTAAGTGCCCCTCCCTCACACACACACACACACACACCCCCCACGGTTCCTCATGAAAATCATTTATGATTGTATTGTCAGAAATTCTTCCTGACCTATTTTCCCTGAATGTGCAGTTTCTGACTGTGTGAGTAGTATCCTTATTTTTCTCCTTGAATTTTTAAAGTCTAAGACGCCAACTCTGCTTGAATTTCACTGTTTCTGAAGACGTTTCTGTTTGCTAGCGTTAAGCCTGCATTTCCTCATTTTCCTTTAGTCCGTTCCTGGCAGTCCCTAATTGGCCAATATGAATCACAGAAACAGGATCAATTTTCTTCCCAGCTCTCTTTGAAGTTCCTAGGTTGAGGTTCAGCTTAGCCAGCTGGTCCATCTGTCGGTCAGACTTTGGTTGACCTTCCCCTCATTGCTTCTTTGACTTCTGTCTTTTGGCACAATTAGACTTCTCGTGGCTCTCTGAATAATTGAGATTTCCAATCCCTGTATCATCTCTGCTGGTTTTGTATTGTATATCAGGAAAGCATACTTAAAAAAAAAAATTTAATAGAGAAAAGGGTCACAGAGAGTTTTAGGCAGGAGATGATTACTTATTTTTTAAAACATATTTATTTATTCTGGCTGTGCCTGGTCTTAGTTGCAGCCTGTGGGGTCTAGTTCTCTGACCAGGGATTGAATCTGGGCCCCATGCATTGGGAACGTGGAGTCTTAGCCACTGGATCACCAGGGAAGTCCCACATCATTCACAGGTTCGGTACAGATGAGAAGTTTTGGTATTCTCTCACTTCTGCTGGAACTTTCCTCTAACCTCTCTCAGTTCTTTGCCATGATTCTACCTTTAGATTCATATATTTCCATCAAGTTGGAATCTTAATATGCAACAAAGGCCTCNTAATTTTTTTTTCTCTTTGCTTTTAAGGTTTGGAGGTTTCTTTAGAGACATCCTCAAGCTTAGAGACTGTTTCCTCAGTCTTAATCGGTTTTGGCTGCTGTAACAGAATACCGCAGAGTAGGTAACTTATAAGGGGCTTCCAGGTGGCGTAGTGGTGAAGAATTCACAGGCCGGTGCAGGAGACCTGAGTTTGATCCCTGGGTCAAAAGATCCCCCTCTAGGAGGAACATGAATTTGTGGGGGACACGCTCAGACCATACATGTCTCATGAACTAATGAGCCCGTCAGAGGCATTCTTCATTTCTGTCGCAGTGTTTTCGGTCTCTAGCACCTCTTTTTTGGTTCTTTTTAGAATTTCCATCTCTTTGCTTACGTTGCCCATTTGTTCTTTCATGCAGTTTACTTTATCCATTGGAGTCTTTAGCATGTTCCTTATAGCTGTTTTTGTTTGTTTGTTTTTCAATTTATTTATTTTAAGTGGAGGCTAATTACCTTACAATATTGTGGTGGTTTTTGCCACACATTGACATGAATCAGCCACGGGTGTACATGTGTTCCCCATCCCGAACCCCCCTCCCGCCTCCCTCCCCATCCCATCCCTCAGG
>SJYV01038633.1:1012306-1024060 GCA_006410875.1 Neotragus pygmaeus | reverse complement strand
TGGCATGTTCAGAGTGTGTTTGAGCTGAGCTCTCGGGTTTGGTCTTCCCCGGAGTTGTTGGTCCTCCATTCCTACCTAGAGTGGGTCCTTGGGTCCCTGTGGTCTAACCAGGGTTAGAACCCAGGACAGATTGGAGTCAAGATCATCCCGCCTCAGCCCTCAGGATGCCTTGGAAGAGTCATTAGAAAAGGCAGTGCAGAATCCACACCATCCCACCTTAAAGACAACTTGTAGTTTTTGCACCAACTATTCCAAGTTTCACAGGCACACGAGAGAAAAGTCAGAAGCAGCTACTCCGCTGTCTCCTGAGATAGCTCAGCTGCAGGGTCCAGAGGCTCCAGCCCAGGGGGTGGGAAGGAAGACCCCAAAGGAGCAGAAAGGGCCACAAGGAATAAGACCCCAGGTGCAGCAGGTGAGGCCCCAGAGGGATCACACGGAGTTCTGCTTTCACGGGCTCTCCTTTCCCCCTTCAGCCCACGCCCCTCTTCAGCTCTGCAGACAAGTCACCTGGGGACAGGAACTACAAATGGTGTGTAAATATAGACCCGTGTTTAAATATCACTTAGGCTTAAAGGGACCAGGCCAGAATTCTCTTCCACGAATTAGTAAGATTAAACTCTGCCCCTTCAAATGTCCAATGTACTTAATAAGAAAAAAATCACTATTCATGTAACAAAAAGATTTGAATTAAAATAACTCAGGAGTGCCAAGTCTTTAAAATATTTCCCAGGACCCAGGTAAAATTGTTCCAGTACAGTAAATTAAGGAGTGTGGCTTTTTCTTACAACCAAATGTCATGATGATGATCTGGTCATACCCACGGGGGATATAAATAGTGTGAGCTGGGCCACACTGATTCCCCCTGGCTGTTGTTTCTCCATCAGGACCGTCTTTGGACAACCCTGAATTAGGAAGAATGACTGTTGGGCATCCCAGTCCCGGAGCCAGGCTGGAAGGGGAAGACTGAAGGCAGTTATTAAAGTGAGACACGTTTCATTTTCAAAGGAAACCAAAGTTACAGAGCCTTGGCTGTGGGTTTTTTGGCTGGATACTCTTGTTTTCCTCTGCCAACCCCTTGTGCCAACTTCTTGATGCTTTGGGGGTGATAGTTCTTTCTTTTCCTGCAGATCACTCAGAATTACTCAGCAAGGAACAGACAGAAAATAGACCATTACGTGAGAGTCTGCACACTGATTGGGGGCTGCCAAATCCATTTTCCCTGCTTGGCAGTGGGAACCTGGTGGCAAGGCCCACCCCCCAGCTGTGAAAGTGGAGAGACTGAACAGCTGAAAAGAGAAACGCCCAGGAGCTGACAGCTGGGTGACCTGCATCTTATCATTCATTCATTTATTCATTCATTCAGCCACCTAACAGGTACTTATCAAGTGCCTGCCACATGCACATAGTCTTTAAGTTCTGTAGATACAGCAGCGAATAAGGGGCTTGCAGGTTAGCAGTAAAGAGAGACAGTAAATAAAATAACCAAAGTATATGACATGTTAGTAATAAATGCTATAAAAAAAAAAAAAAAAAACAAATGGGATAGAGAATGCCAAGTGAAATTTTAAATAGGGTGATGGGGAGGTCTTGCTGAGAAGGTGACATTTAAAAGGCTTTGTGGTGAAGCCGACCAGTTGACAAGGCCACTTCCTGCAACTAATCTGCCAGCCTGGTTTTGGCCTCATACTTAAGTGTTTACACACAGCTCGGTCACAAATGTTCAGTGCAGAACATTGGAAGCTCTTCCAGTTTCAGCGGAAACAGAACATAGGAACTCATGGAAAATGCTGGAATTGGAAGACCACTTTTTAAAAGGCCCTAACTAGAATTAATATTCTATGCGAGAGAAAAGACTGCATCCAGAGAACAAGAATAAGAAAAATAGAGGAAACAGCTGAGAACAAGGAAAAATTCTTGTTTTATGAAATAAGGAAAAAATCACAGTTGGAAAAAAAATTCAGTGAAAGTATTTTTAGAACTCTCAATAAACTCAACAAGTACTGGGCATTTACAAAGCAAAAACAATTCTAGAAGGAAAAAAAGGAACACTCAGGCAGTATTGAAGAGCTATTGAAAGTTAAAAACATTATCAGAAATGAAAAATTTGATACGGAAATAAGGAGATAAAAATGTGTAAGTCCTTCAAAACAAAAAAGTAGACAATAGGAGAGAAAATATAGCAGAAATTAGAGGACAAGTCTAGGAAAGCCAGTATCCGATTCCTAGGAGTTCCAGAAAGGACACAGAGAAAATGGAAGGAAGGAAAACATCCATAAAATAGGTCAATAATAGTTCCAAAGACCCTTCAAACCGCTAAGTAGCCCCTAAAATGTATGAAAAGAGACCCTCCCAAGACATACCATTGTGATATTTCAAAGTTTCCAGAATGTTAAACGGAGAAGGCGATGGCACCCCACTCCAGTACTCTTGCCTGGAAAATCCCATGGATGGAGGAGCCTGGTAGGCTGCAGTCCATGCTAAGGGTCAGACACGTCTGAGTGACTTCCCTTTCCCTTTCCCTTTCCCTTTCATGCATTAGAGAAGGAAATGGCAACCCACTCTAGTGTTCTTGCCTGGAGAATCCCAGGGACAGGGGAGCCTGATGGGCTGCCATCTATGGGGTCGCACAGAGTTGGACATGACTGAAGTGACTTAGCAGCAGCAGCAGCAGCTGAATGTTAAACAAGGAAACCAAACAGGTTAACCACAAAGGATCAAGAATCAGGATGGCTTCAGACTTCTTGACAGCAGCACTGAAAGTAGAAGGCCATAAGCAGTGCCTTTAGACTTCCAGAAGGAGATGGCTTCCAACTAGATGCTCCATCCAGCTGAACTACCAGTGAAAGTGTTCGCTGCCATTGTGTCCGACTCTTTGCGACCCCTTGGACTGTAGCCCACCAGACTCCTCTGTCCATGGGATTCTCCAGGCAAGAACACTGGAGTGAGTTGCCTTTTCCTTCTCCAGCAGATCTTCCTGATCCAGGGATTGAACCCGGGTCATACTGGAGCTTCCCTCGTGGCTCAGACGGTAAAGCATCCGCCTGCAATGTGGGAGACCTGGGTTTGATCCCTGGGTCAGGAAGATCCCCTGGAGAAGGAAATGGCAACCCATTCCAGAACTCTTGCCTGGAAAATCCCACAGACAGAGGAAACTGGTAGGTGTCCATGGGGTCACAAAAGAGTCGGACTCGACTGAGCAACTTCACTTTCCTTTTTTTTCCTCCTACATTGTAGGCAGATTCTTTACCATCTGAGCCACCAGGGAATAGCAATCAGATAAAACACTTTCAGACAAACAAGGTTTCAAAAAGTTCCCATCCTCTCTTTCTTAAGACCAAAGAAGGATATATGGTCCTCCAAAATGAAAAAAGAGTATTGATAGCTTACGGTGAACATGTTGGATTCGTGATCTCCAAAGAAGCTTTAGCTTTCGGGCCAGAAACCAGCCTTGATCACTCAAGAGCTTTTGTGTAGTAGTTTTATTAAAGTGAAAAAGGGACAGAGAAAGCTTCTGACATAGACATCAGAACGGAGATGGAGTGTGCCCCCCCCCCGCCCCCCACTGCTAGTCTTAGAAAGAGAGTTACATACATTTTCAGTTGGTTATTACAGCAAATCAAAAGAATGTCTTAAGGTTGTAAAGGTCTTACCAGATCCATTCCCATAATATATATTTTAAGATGACAGAATCAGTCAGAAGTTACTCAAAAAGGAGAAACTTGTCCTCAAGCAGAATCAGTTCACTTCAGTTCAGTTGCTCAGTCGTGTCTGGCTCTTTGCGACCCCATGAACTGCAGCACGCAAGGCCTCCCTATCCATCACCAACTCCCGGAGTTCACCCAAACCCATGTCCATCAAGTTGGTGATGCCATCCAGCCATCTCATCCTCTGTCGTCCCCTTCTCCTCCTGCCCCCAATCCCTCCCAGCACCAGGGTCTTTTCCAATGAGTCAACTCTTCACATGAGGTGGCCAAAGTATTGGAGTTTCAGCTTTAGCATCAGTCCTTCCAATGAACACTGAGGGCTGATCTCCTTCAGAATGGATTGGTTGGACCTCCTTGCAGTCCAAGACACTCTCAAGAGTCTTCTCCAACACCACAGTTCAAAAGCATCAATACTTCGGNTGCTGGAAAGGATTGGGAGCAGGAGGAGAAAGGGACAACAGAGGATGAGATGGCTGGATGGCCTCACTGACTCGATGGACATGAGTCTGAGTGAACTCCGGGAGTTGGTGATGGACAGGGAGGCCTGGCGTGCTTCAATTCATGGGGTTGCAAAGAGTCGGACACCACTGAGTGACTGAACTGAATTGAACTGAAAGAACAATAATATTCTATAATAATAAACAAGATAAAATCCATACAGAGAATACATAGCAACAATCATCTATTGATTATATGAGGCAGCATCTTCCCCATCATTATTGGGCAACCCTCTATCTTTCCAACCCTTGCAATATAGAGGAAACTCCTCTATATGTTGTCTGTGGTGGAGGCAATAGTTTTCTCTCTAAAGGTAACATTTGAAAAGGCCCAGAATGAGAAAAGTGGGGAGAGAGAGAAATAATTGCAGTCATGATATAGCGATCCATATGCTTCAACAGTCCATATGCTGGGTAAGAATAGATGGAAAGCATTGCAGTTGTTGATCGGTCATTAGAAACATAACTGGGTCTTCACCTGTACAGAACCTTGAGCAATGGTGGTTCAGATAAGCCCAGTACACGGGCAGCAAGAAAATTGGAAGTTATCTCATTTGAAGCAATGGTGGGCCTTTCCACCCTCTCTTTCATAAATCAAGTATATCATCCAAGTAGCAACAATTCAGTTTGTTTCTTCTTTCTTGTCAAGTTCATTGATTTGTTAGTTCTTCCTGTTTAAAATCAAAACTGAAGAAAAAAATCTATGTGAAAAAGGGAAAATTAAACTCTTCCTTCCTGTCAATTTTCTCCAGGCCATTCAGGCCAATTCATTTAGTAAAGCAACCCTGGTAGGCACTATTAGGTGATCTATCAAGGTTCAAATAAAGTAAGAGGTATCTTTAAAAAAGTAATTCTGATTCCATTTCACTTCAACATCAAGTGTTGAGTAGCTTTCATGAAACTGGAACTGGTAGACAGGTAGAAAGGCAGTATAGGATATGTGATGGTTAAGAGCACGAATTTTGGGTCAAATAGACAGATCTTGGTTTGACTCATATGTCTGGGACTTACTGGCTGTGTGTCCTCAAGAAAATTGTTCACTTCTCTGAGTTCTATAGAACCAAAATAGAACATATAACCTCATAGATTTGTTCAGGATTTAAAGTGATGAGCACAGTAACAGTGATTGACACATAACAAGCATCCAGTGGACAGTAGGGATTGTTATATAAAGATGAAAATCATTGAATTCTACCTTCAAGGCACTCATAATTTAGTCTTAGGAATCCACAGGTTTTTTTTCTGTGGAAAGACAGATGGTAAATGTCTTAGGCTTTGCAGGCCATTTACTCTTTCATAACCACTCAGCTCTGCTATGGTTCCATGAAAGAAGCCATAAACATATGTAAATGAAGGAACACAGCGGTGTCTTAATAAAGTTTTATTTACAAAAAGAGGTCACAGACCAAATCTGATGACCCCTGGTCCAGTAGATTAGCTTGTGAAAGTCAGAACTAGTGTGTATTCTGCCCTCTTTCCTGAAAAGAATGTTTGCTGGCCCACTAAATAGTTTGTTAGTACAAATTGGTATCCTTGAGTACACCTTCTACTTTATGGAGGAAATAGGCTATGGGTAATAATGTCAGCCTTTATGTTGAATTTTTTATTTCATTGAACAGTAGATTCCTGTTAACTAATTAACACATTTGTAAACAATTAGTTTAGAAATGTCAAAAAGCAAGAAGTTTATAAATGTCAAAGGAATGAGTTCATAAATGTCAGTGGCTTGATAATCAGCTTTGTGTAGAATATGACTTCAAGGAGAAAGCATAGCTCATGACGGCAACAAGTGATAAAGATTGAATTCACCAAATCACTGATTTTAAGGACTTATTGCTCTCTCTCATAAGAACCTTTTTGAAAGTATCATCCTAACTGACAAAGCTATTTGATACCTAATTTTTATTCAGTTGCTAAGTTGTATCCAACTCTTTGTGACTCCAATTATGGTCACACAAATAATATCCTAAAAATTCTACTTGGACTATGAGATAGTAGTCTAAGCAAACCAACGCAAAGGGTCTAATCAACCACTCTCAGGATTCTTCATACATACGAACTCTAGCCCATAATCTCTCTCCCACATCTGTATAATCAGTTCAGTACTACCAGAAGTCAGAATCTCTCTGTAATTTATTTCAAATAATTTTTTGTCAAAAATAGTAAAATACTTATTAAGTTTAACTTGTATAATATTCAGATCTATGTATAAAAAAAATCCAGATAAAGACTTACTTCAGATGACAGTTGATCCAACAGCTCAAACGTGTCAAGTTCCTATTCTCTTTCTGGTCTGCCTTCCACTGTGACAAGTTTTATTCTAAAACTTCATATTAAAAAGATGGCTTGCAGTAGCTTCTGGCGTACCTGTTTTCCTTAGTTACATGCTGTAGTAATGCATGTATTTTTTCCCAATATTCTCAGCAAAATGTAGAGAATTGCCGTGTTTAGATCAGCTTAATTTATATGTTTACATCTGAGCTAATCACTGTAGTCAGGCAGCAGGAATACTCTGATTGGTGTAACCTTCATCACACCTTGTGGCTCAGACGGTAAAGCATCTGCCTGCAATGTGGGAGACCTGGGTTTGATNAAAGATCTTGTATATCCTTTATCTACTTTCCTTCTATGGTAACATCTTATAAAACTAAAGTACAAAAAAACTAAAATACAGTGTCACAGTCCTCAGTGGTCATCAATACAATGAAGGTGTAGAAAAATTTCATCATCACAAGAAGCATTAGTATTGCTGTTTTATAGTCATATCCACTTTTGCTCTCTATTCTACTCTTCTTAATCTCTAATCGTAGACAACCACTATTTTTTTTCCTCCAGCTGTATACTATTGTCATCTCGAGATTGTTATTTAAATGGAATCATACTGTACTTAACTTTTGTGATTGACTTTTACATTCAGCATCTTTCTCTTGAAATTCATCCAAGCTTTTGAGTGGACCAGTAGGTTTTTTTTTTTTTTTTTTTTCACTGAGTAGGTGTTAATTCTTTTTAAAAATATTTGGTAGAATTCTCCAAAGACCATCTGGACCTGAGGATTTCTTGTTTGGATTACCAGTTCTTTTTAATGGTTAATTACCAGTCTTTTTAATGGTTATGGGGCTATTCAGATTATTTCACTTTAATTGATAGTTTTGGTATTTTGTCATTTTTGGACTTGTTAAATTTATGAGCATGAAGTTATTTATAACATTCCCCTGTGATATTTTTAATAACTACACTGTGGTAAGATCCTCCATTCCAGTATTCTTAATATTTTTTATTTGTATCTTTTCCCTTTTTATTTTTGTCAAAACTTTATTTTTGTCAAAATTTATTGTATCAATTTTACTGACTTTTTATAAAGAATTTCTTTTTTGTTTCATGATTTTGTTCTACTTTCATTCTATTGATTTCTGCTTTTGTTAGAGGAAACACACTGAAAACTCCCACCCTGGCCAGGCATCAGGGTTATTTTATGACAGTAGGTCACAGTAAGGAACTAAGCCACCACCCATTGAAAGAATTCAGGAGAGGTCAAAAGGAGACACCCTGGGTCCTACCACCTCCAAGACTTCTTGATGACTTCCATCTTGGCTGAGCGATGCATGCACCACCAGGAAGGACCCTGAGTCAGAATGATTGCCTAAAGATAACCTGGAAATTAATCCCATCACCATAAAACCTGAGAATGTGATCCATGTGGCAAAGTAGTTCTTGATTGCCTTACCCTCCTGTTCTCTGCCCAGGCATCCCTTCCCAATGAAGTCTCTTGCTTTGTCAGCATGAGTGGCTCCTTGAACATTTCATTTCCAAGTGTTAGACAAGAGCCCCCTTTTGGGCCCTGGAATGGGTCCCCCTTCCTGCAACACTTTTATCTTTATTATTTCCTTTATTCTTTCTCTAGCTTTGAGTTTCTCGTACTTTTTTTTACCATACTTTTTTGAGTTAGAAACTGAGATTATTAATTAGAGGCTTTTTCTCTTTTGTAATGCAAGCATATAGAGCTATAAGTGGCCCTTTCGACACTACTTTAGCTGTGTGCCACCTATGTTAATATGTTATACCTTCATTTTCATTCAGTTCTATGTATTTTTATTTTATTTGAGACGTCCTCTTTGACCTGTGGATNTATTAATTAGAGGCTTTTTCTCTTTTGTAATGCAAGCATATAGAGCTATAAGTGGCCCTTTCGACACTACTTTAGCTGTGTGCCACCTATGTTAATATGTTATACCTTCATTTTCATTCAGTTCTATGTATTTTTATTTTATTTGAGACGTCCTCTTTGACCTGTGGATTATTTAGAAGTGTTGTTCAATTTACATGTGTTTAAGAGATTTTCCTGTTGTCTTTTTGTTACTGACTTCTAGTTTGATTTGACAATGGCCAGAGAATACATTACCTTTTGTTTCACATTAGGAGTCAGACCTAAGTCTCCTTCTGTTCAGTAAGGAATGGTAAAATGTCCTGCCACTATGCTCTTCCTTCAATTCTGGTATCTTGAACTGGTTTATGTTTCAGTTTTCCCCTTTCAGAGTTATGCTTTCATTGTGTCTTGCATTATTTCCATGGTTTATAGTTGTTCTTAGCAGGGAAAAGCAGGGGGAGAGATAAGTCTACTCCATCTTGTCTTGACAGGATGTCTTGTCATAAAATTTTGCTTTCAAGTTGTATTAATAATGTAGAAATTACCATCGAATTTTTTATGCAGAGACAAGTAGGTATCCTGTTTCACTTGAGTTTGTTACTGAGTCTAAACTTGCTCTACTCATTCCATAAAAGGCCAATGAATCTGAGAGATGAGGTGTTGAGGCAAGAAATAATGACTTTACTCGGAGAGCTGGCTGACCTAGAAGATGGCACACTAATGTCTCAAAATGACCACTTGTTGAGGTCTGGATGCCAGGTTCGTCTATGGATCAGAGATGGAGGGAGGAGGTGAGGAAACAAAAAGAACATCTAATCTGCAAATATCTCCCAGAATAACAAGCCTCAGGCAGGGTGATGTTTTATTTTCTTTCTTCCTGCCATCTAGAGATGGACAGGGCTCTGAACAAAGGTACTTTAGATGAACTAGGCAGGGGGCAGGACTCTCTGAGGCAGGCAATTATGTATGATTTTAACAAACATAGTGAAAAACAAGGGTTAAAGTCAAAGAAACAGAGTCAAAGTTGACTCTTCCTTGTTACAGTTTCACTCAGATAACTGCTTATTTCAGCACACTTTATTATATGTCTCTTCTTTTTCCCAGTGGTCTGCAAGTAATAGCTCAATCATTTAAGCAGTTTCTGTATATTACCTGGGTTTGCTTTTGGACATCTTTAATGTTTCATTGGTGAATTTGTTTACTTCTGTGTCAGTACTTTTTTTTTAAGTAAATTTGACATGTAACATTATGTAAGTTTAAGTAGGCAAAATGTCATTTGTGTTACTTTGATACANTTTAGTTCTTCTTCACTTCCTGCCATAAGGGTGGTGTCATCTGCATATCTGAGGTTATTGATATTTCTCTCGGTAATCTTGATTCCAGCTTGTGCTTCCTCCAGCCCAGTGTTTCTCATGATACTTTGCATATAAATTAAATAAGCAGGATAACAATATACAGCCTTTATGTACTCATTTTCCTATTTGGAACCAGTCTGTTGTTCCATGTCCTGTTCTAACTGTTCTAACTGTTCCATGTCCTGTTCATACAGATTTCTCAGGAGGCAGGTCAGGTGGTCTGGTATTTCCATCTCTTTAAGAATTTTCCACAGTTTGTTGTGATCCACACAGTGAAAGACTTTGGCATAGTTAATAAGGCAGAAGTAGACATTTTTTCTGGAACTCTCTGGCTTTTTCGATGATCCAGCGGATGTTGACAATTTCATCTCTGGTTCCTGTTACCTTTTCTAAAACCAGCATGAACATCTGCAAGTTCANTGAAAGACTTTGGCATAGTTAATAAGGCAGAAGTAGACATTTTTTCTGGAACTCTCTGGCTTTTTCGATGATCCAGCGGATGTTGACAATTTCATCTCTGGTTCCTGTTACCTTTTCTAAAACCAGCATGAACATCTGCAAGTTCACGGCTCATCTATTGCTGAAGCCTGGCTTGGAGAATTTCAAGCAGGACTTTACTAGCGTGTGAGATGAGTGCAATTTGGCAGTAGTTTGAGCATTCTTTGGCATTGCCTTTCTTTGCGATAAGAATGAAAACTGACCTTTTCCAGTCCTGTGGCCACTGCTGAGTTTTCCAAATTTGCTGGCATATNCCAAGATAATCATGATGGTGTGATCACTCACCTAGAGCCAGACATCCTGGAATGTGAAGTCAAGTGGGCCTTAGAAAACTTCACTACGAACAAAGCTAGTGGAGGTGATGGAATTCCAGTTAAGGTGTTTCAAATCCTGGAAGGTGATGCTGTGAAAGTGCTGCACTCAATATGCCAGCAAATTTGGAAAACTCAGTAGTGGCCACAGGACTGGAAAAGGTCAGTTTTCATTCCGATCCCAAAGAAAGGCAATGCCAAAGAATGCTCAAACTAGCGCACAATTGCACTCAAGCAGAATACATTGTTGTCATATAATCATTGGTACAAAATTTAAGAGAAAACATATCCTTGAACAAGATGAGTTGTTTTGTTGTGCAGTCATCACCCCTGGGCTTAAAGAGAAAAGGTTTGTCCTTTCCTCCTGCTGAGAATTCCAGACCCCCATCTCCTCCTCAAGAGCCCCAGACCCCTTTCTCCTCCTTGGGGACCCTGGACTTATCAAACTGCCTAGGAATTGTCTCTCTCACTATGAAAAATAGAAAGATACAATTCAGTAATTTCCCTTCATATTCATTCTCCCCTTTAATTTTTTTTTAGCATTTATTTATTCAGAACAACATTTTTTTTTATTGAAGTTTAGTTGATTTACAGCATTGTGTTAGTTTCAAGTGTATGGCAAAGTGATTCATTTATATACATACATATGTGTATTCTTTTTCAGATTCTTTTCTGTTCTAGGTTATTATAAGCTATTGCATACAGTTTCTTCTGCTATACAGTATTCCTTGTTGTTTATGTATGTTATGCACGGTAGAGTGCATCTGTTAACCTTAAACTCCTAACTCTGTTGGAGTGCAGACCTCCCTGAGTTTTAGCTGGGCAAGGGGCTTCCCAGCAGGGACACCATTGCCTCATGTCACCCACAGCTAAGTGGGGCTGGAGACTAAGTTCTGGGTAATGGGATGTGAGAAAAGTGCTGTGTGCATCCCAGGTTGATCCTGACTTCACAGGGCAAGGCCACCCACCTGCCTCTGAACTGTTAGGAGAGAAAATAAGCTTCTGTCAGAATGTGATATTTTGTTACAGCAGTTTAGCTGTGACAGATATCTGAGGAGTGCAGTAAACAGGAGATCCAGCTCTGGGTGGAAAGCAATGGAATCCCAGGATGACAGTGAAGTGAGATCCCAGGAGAGAGCTGTGTTTGGACTTGGATGGCAACCAGTCCGGACTGGAGCGCCGAAAGTCCCCATGTTGAGAGCTTCTGCTGCGTTTTTGGTGGTTTTTTTTTTTTTTTTTTTTTTT